>PISX010015457.1:0-49639 GCA_004024625.1 Mellivora capensis
GTAGAGATCCTGACGAGTAGAATTTTGATCTCAGGCTGATTTCATGAGTGATCGGTGTTCCTTAGTAGGTAATCAGCTCACTTTAGGGGACAGGTTGAACCAGAGCATCCTCCTAGTTCCCCGCCATCTTGTCTCCCCTCTCCATGATCTCTATTTCGGGAGCTAAGGTTTCTAATTGAGACACTACCTACTAACTAATGTTAATCTTGGGCAAAGCCATTCACCTTTATGGATCTTTGTGCTTAGGACATAATTAATATATGCTTAATATTCTTCATAATTATTTCATCTCTAGAAAATGAAGGGATTTTATTCTTTAGAGGGTTCTACAAACACTAAACATTACTTCTGTTCTTAATAACACCATTGAATCCCATTTACCTGGACAAGTAAAGTGGAATGTGGGGAGGTAGTGACAGAACTGGAAGTGAGACCATGATCTCCTTACTTCAAGTCCATGTTATTTATGATCTTCATCCTTCCTGCTCAGTGGTCTCTTGCCTCCCAAACCTGCCTGTAGAGTAACTGTTACATTTCTGACCCACTTTGTACTTTCTTTCCTTCCTTTATCCAGCCGGTCTGGGTTTGTCCTCCAATTATGCCATTAACACAAATTTAATTTTCTTTGTGGTACTTATCACAAATATAATTAAGTAATCATTAGTGCAGATACTGTTTTAATACCTATGTCTCCCATCCACAGTATAAATTCTACATAAACTACTAATTCATTGTATTTCTAGGACCTAGCCCAATTCCCTCACATGGTAGGCCCTCCTACTGTTGTGCTACTTAATCTCCAAATTTACATGACCGATGAAGACAATAAAAGCTTTAGAAAGTCAGAGAAAGAAGGGATCAGTAAGGTGTTGGGATCTCGGAAGAATTCAGAGAAGAGAGGGGGCTTGATCTGGATGTTGTAAGATGACCCGTAATAGACTGTGTTCAAAGTGTTTTTGAGGTGTGTAGTGTCATGTTACTCACTTACCTTTTTTTTTTTTTTTTTTTTTAAATCTTTCTAAAAATTTTTTGTTGTGTTCTGTTAGTCGCCATAAAATACATCATTAGTTTTCGATGCAGTGTTCCAAGATTCATTGTTTATGTGTAACACCCAGTGCTCCATACAGTACGTGCCCTTCTTAATACCCACCACCAGGCTCACCCATCTGCGTCCCCCAAAACCCTCAGTTTGTTTCTCAGAGTCCATAGTCTCTCATGGTTCGTCTCCCCCTCCGATTCCTTCTCCCTTCACTTTTCCTTTCCTTCTCCTAATGTCCGCCATGTTATTCCTTATGTTCTATAAGTAAGTGAAACCATATGATAATTGACTTTTCTGCTTGACTTATTTTGCTCAGCATAATCTCCTCCAGTCCCAAATACCAGTTAGAATGGCAAAAGTTAACAAGGCAGGAAAAACCAAATGTTGGAGAGGATGTGGAGAAAGGGGAACCCTCTTACACTGTTGGTGGGAATGCAAGTTGGTGCAGCCACTTTGGAAAACAGTGTGGAGATTTCTTGAAAAATTAAAAATAGAACTACCCTATGACCCGGTAATTGCACTACTGGGTAATGCATACTACCAGATGTAGATACAGATGTAGTGAAAAGAAGGGCCATCTGTACCCCAATGTTCATTGCTAGCAATGTCCACAATAGCCAAACTGTGGAAAGAGCCAAGATGCCCTTCAACAGATGAATGGATAAAGAAGATGTGGTCCATATTTACAATGGAATATTACTCAGCCATCAGAAAGGATGAATATTCACTTACCTTTTAGGTGAAAACTCTTAACTTACTCTCAGACTATCATTAATAGACCATTTCTTTGGCCAGAAAGAGCCAAAGCTGAAGTACATAGGGTGGTGGTCTCTTTCATTCATTCATACCTTTATTTGATACATATTTATTAAATACATATCATATGTGAGGCACTGAGAATTAAAAAAAAAAAGAGATAATGGCTTGATATACAAGATCTTTAAAGAACTTCTGAGACTCAACACTCAAAAAACCAATAACCCAGTCAAAAAATTAGCAGGAGACATGAACAGACACTTCTCTAAAAAAGATATACATATGGCTAACAGACACGTGAAAAAATGTTCATCATCATTAGCCATCAGGGAAATATAAATAAAAAGCACATTGAGATACCACCTTATACCAGTTAGAATGGCAAAGATTAACAACACAGGAAACAACAAATATTGGAGGGGATGTGGAGAGAAGGTAACACTCTTCACTGTTGGTGGAAGTGCAAGCTGGTGCAGTGACTCTTGGAAAACAGTATGGAAGTTCAAGATATTAAGAATAGAGCTACCCTAGGACCCAACAATTGCACTACTAGGTATTTACGTGAAAAGAAGGGGCATGTGTACCCTAAAGTTCATAGCAGCAATGTCCATAACAGCCAAACTGTGGAAGGAGTTGAGATGCCCTTCAACAGATGAATGGATAAAGAAGATGTGGTCCATATACACAATGGAATGTGTACATCAGAAATGATGAATACCCACTATTTGAATCGACATGGGTGGAACTGGAAGGGATTCTTTTAAGTGAAGTAAGCCAAGTAGAGAAAGACAATTATCATATGGTTTCACTCATATGTGGAACATAAGCGATAGCATGGAAGACCATAGGAAGGGAAGGAAATCTGAAGGAGGAAAAATCAGAGAGTGAGATGAACCGTGGAGACTATGGAACCTGAGAAACAACCTGGGGGTCTTGGGAGGAGGGGGTAACAGGGTGATGGGTATTGAGGAGGGCACGTGCTGTGGTGAGCACTGGATGTTATACATAATTAACGAATCATTGAACACTATGTCAAAAACTAATTATGTACTAAACAGTGGTTAACTGAACATAATAAAAAACAACAACAAAAAACACAAGAGGAAAAGAGCTCCCTGCTCTTTTGAGGCTTACGTTACACTGGAGCCAGCAAGAGAGGGACAGTCAATACATCTATTGATACCTGGGTCAACAAGAAAAATGTCAGATAATCATAGGTGTTTGGCAGAGAATTAAGAGGATGGTATGATGGAGAAGAACAGGTAGGTACTTAAGGTTGAGGAGATAACAAACTGAAATCGGAATCCCACAGGGCCAGCCATACAAAGATCAGGCAGAAGAGCATCTCAGGTAAAGAAAAAACCAATGTCATTAGCCAAGGCTGAAACTGCTTAACATACATGAAGGATGGGAAAACGAGAAGGGAGCATTGCTGGGGAAAGAATGGAACAAAGTTAATTAGGAGAGGTGAGCAGGAGCCAGACTATTGAGTTGTCCAAGCAAGGGTGAGAAGTGTAGCCCTTTGTGTTCTGGGGAGCCATTGAATGGAGCAATCTGATCTGAGTGATAATAGCTTGATGAGGGGACAGCAGTGGCACTGGAGAGAAATGGCTGGATTCGGCATATACTTTGGAAGTAGAGTGTGTTCTTCCAATCTGCTCTTGATTGGTACAATCCTTTGTCCCTACTTTTTAAGACCTCTGCTGTGTGCCTTGGCCATCATCAAGGTGTTGGCTAAATATACTATTTTGTGCAGCAAAATGTTACACTTGCTTTAAGTGCATCTACCAACTAATAATTTGCCTCCTTAAAAATAAAGCTTTAAGACCAATACCATGTGACTTCACTTATATATGGAATTTAAGGAACAAAACAAAGAAACAAGACAACAAACCAGACTCTTTTTAAAAAATTTAATTTTTTCAGTGTTCCAAGATTCGTTGTTTATGTATAATACCCAGTGTTCCGTGCAGTACGTGCCCTCCATAATACCCACCACCACTCACCCATCCCCCGAGCTCCCTCCCCTCCAAAACCCTCAGTTTTTTTTCTGAGTCCACAGTCTCTTATGATTGTCTCCCCTCCGATTTCCCCTAACTCACCTCTCTCCTTCTCCCAATGTCCTCCGTGTTATTCCTTATGCTCTGTAAGTAAGTGAAACCATATGGTAATTGACTCTTTGCTTGACTCATTTCACTCAGCATAATCTCTTCCAGTCCTGTCCATGTTGATACAAAAGTTGGGTATTCATCCTTTCTGATGGAGGCATCATACTCCATTGTATATATGGACTGTATCTTCTTTATCCATTCATCCATTGAAGGTCATCTTGGCTGTTTCCACAGTTTGGTCCCTGTGGCCATTGCTGCTATGAACATTGGGGTACAGATGGTCCTTCTTTTCATTACATCTGTATCTTTGGGGTAAATACCCAGTAGTGCAATTGCCAGGTCATAGGGTAGCTCTATTTTTAATTTTTCAAGGAATCTCCACACTGTTTTCCAAAGTGGCTGCACCAACTTGCGTTCCCACCAACAGTGTAAGAGGGTTCCTCTTTCTCCATGTCCTCTCCAACACTTGTTTACTGTCGTGTTAATTTGGGCCATTCTAACAAAGCAGACTCTTAAATACAAAGAACAAACTGGTGCTTGCTAGAGGGGAGGTGGGAGGGGGATGGGAGAAATGGGGGATTAAAAGTACACTTAACATCATGAGCACTGAGAAATGTATAGAATTGTTGAATCCTATTGATACTTAACTAATATCACACTGTATATTAAAAAAGTTTTAAGTGGCAATTTGCATCTTGATAGGGCTTTCTTTTTTTTTTTTTAAAGCTTTTATTAATTTATTTGACAGGCAGAGATCACAAGTAGGCAGAGAGGCAGGCAGAGAGAGAGAGAGAGAGGAAGGAAGCAGGCTCCCTGCTGAGCAGAGAGCCTGATGCGGGGCTCGATCCCAGGACCCTGGAATCATGACCTGAGCCGAAGGCAGAGGCTTTAACCCACTGAGCCACCCAGGCGCCCCTTGATAGGGCTTTCAAATGAGTCTTGAGTTCTAACCCAAGTCAGTACCAAGTGTGACATTGCATATCACTTAACCACTCTGAACTCTGTTCTCTTATCTACAAAATGGGTCTGATTATACCTATTAGGCTCCATCCATGGCACTGTAATAAATGAAAGGATCTATTTAAACATATACAAAGTACCAAGTATGTGTGAAACATTCTATCATGGCTCTCATGCCTCTGTGTATATGCCTGGTCTCCTTCATCACATAGAGCACAAGTGTAAGAATAAAAGATCTTGAGGGTGATAGACCTTGATTCTCTATCAATGATGATTTTTGAGTACCCCCTGCATTCTTGGCACTGTGTCCTGTATTGTGGAGAATATAGAAGAAAACCTGGAGTTTGAACTCCAGTATCCAGTTAGAGATACTGTTAACCCACATGGAAGACTGGATACTGCTGCTGGGCCTTATGTGATGGGATGGGTTTGGATAGGTGGGAAGGAGAGGAGTGAATGAAGGCCTAGAGTTCACACTGAACGTGTGTTGGAGCACAGTAGAGCTGCATGCAGGGGCAACCTGGGGCAAATAAGGATACATACAGGACGGGTCCACACTGGAAGTTCTTCACTTGTTTTTGAGTATGGGCAGTTCACACTAAAAGGAGGATTCCCTCTGACATGCAGAGGTGATGGCTTGTGGCTGTACCACGAAGGCGATCATTTCCTTTGCCATCAAATACGAGTTACTGAAACGCAGCCATTACTCTTCAACGTCAACTAATGCTATCACTGTATAGTTACTTTAAAAACAACCTTTAATTTAGAAAAATTAGTTTGACAGATGTTTGCAAAGAAAGTGAGAGAGGTGATTGGTACCCCTCACCTGTTCTCCTGTATTGCAAACAACTTGGGTAACTACAATGCAGTAGCAAAACCGGGTAATGACTGATAAAATCTGCTGATTCAGATGTTACCAGTTAACGCACGAGCATACACAAATTTTGTCACATGTGTGGTTTTCTGTCCTTATCACCACAGTTAAAATACAGGACTATCCTATCTCCCCAAGGTTCCGTTGTGCTACCTCTTTATTTTTTTTTAAGATTTTATTTATTTATTTGACATACAGAGATCACAAGCAGGCAGAGAGGCAGGCAGAGAGAGAGAGGAGGAAGCAGGATCCCTGCTGAACAGAGAGCCCGATGCGGGGCTTGATCCCAGGATCCTGGGATCATGACCTGAGCCGAAGGCAGAGTTTTTAACCCACTGAGCCACCCAGGTGCCCCTCTGCTACCTCTTTATAACTATACCTTCTCTCTTGACCATTCCTGTGCACGGGCCAGTACTAATCTGCTCCCTCTTTGTCTAGAATTTTGTTTCAGGGGTTCTAGAAGTGTGCCACACAGTATGTAATGTTTTGAGATTTTTTTTTGACTCTGCATCCTTTTTCTGGGCTTAATCCAAGTTATATTGATTTTTATTGCTGAGTAATATTCTGTATTATGGATATACCATCCTTGTTAAAGCATTCACTAACTAAAGGACATTTAGGTAGTTCCCAGTAATTAGCTATTATAAATAAAGCTATCCTGAATATTCAGACAAGGTTGTTTTTTAAAATTTTTTTATTTGTTAGGGAGAGGGGGAGAGAGAGCGAGAGAGCACAGGTAGACAGAGTGGCAGGCAGAGGCAGAGGGAGAAGCAGGCTCCCTGCCAAGCAAGGAGCCCGATGTGGGACTCGATCCCAGGATGCTGAGATCATGACCTGAGCAGAAGGCAGCCGCTTAACCAACTGAGCCACCCAGGCGTCCCTCAGACAAGGTCTTAATGTGGACCTAAGTTTTCATTTTTCTGCAGTAAATTCCTGGGTCATGTGGAAAGTCATGTGGAAAATCATGTGGAAGGTCATTTTTCATTTTAAAAGAAACATGTAAACTATTTGCCAAAGTGGCTGAATCATTTATATCCCCACCAACAATGAGTGTGAGTGGTCCAGTTTTTTTTTGCATTGTTGCCAGCTTTTGGTATTCTCATAGTGTTTGGTTTTGGCCACTGTTTTTGCTTTTAGCCATTCGGATAGGTGTATAGGTGCTATCACATAGTGGTTTCAACTTCCTTTTTATTTATTGAACTCTAATTCACAGGCCGTAAAACATCCCCTTTTAAAGTGTACAACTCAGCGGCTTCTTAGTACATTCACACATGTGTGCAACCATCACCATCATCCATTTCCAAAACCTTTCCATCCATCCAAAAAGAGACCCAGTACCCAGTACCAGTCACTTGGAATTCTGCCCTCTTCCTAGCCTCTGGCAACTACTAATCTTCCAGGTCTGTGGTTTTGCCTATTTCGGACACATCATGTAAGCAGAGTCTTCTGGTATGTGGCCTTTTGTGTCTTGTTACTTTAATTTAGCATAATGCTTTCAGCATAGATCCATGTTGTAATATGAATCAGTACTTCATTCCTTTATAAGGCTGAATAATATTCCACTCTGTGGTTAGACCACATTTTGTTCCTTCATCAGTGGATGGACATTTGAATGGTTTCCACTTTTCCTGTTTAGAAATAATGCTGCTGTGAACATTCATGTATAAGTTTTTGTGTAGTTACACATTTTCATTTCTCTTGGGTCTATATCTAGGACTGGAATTGCTGGGTTATACGGTAACTCTATAGTTAACATTTTGAGGAACCACCAAACTGTTGCCCTATAGCAGCTATACCATTTTACATCCACACCAGTGTATGAGGGATTCAGTTTCTCCATATCTTCACCAACACTTGTTAGTATTTCTTACTAATTCTAGCCATCCTGCTGGGAATGAAGTGGTATCTCATGGTTTTGATTTGTATTTTCCTAATAACTAAGGTTGAACATCTTCTCCTATGCTTAATGGCCACTTGTATGTAACTGCTTTGGAGAAACACCTATTCAAGTCTTTTGCCCAGTTTTTTTTTTTTTAAGATTTTATTTATTTATTTGACAGAGAGAGATCACAAGTAGGCAGAGAGACAGGCAGAGAGAGAGGAAGGGAAGCAGGCTCCCCGCTGAGCAGAGAGCCCGATGTGGGGCTTGATCCCAGGACCCTGGGATCATGACCTGAGCCGAAGGCAGAGGCTTAACCCACTGAGCCACCCAGGCGCCCCCTTTTGCCTAGTTTTTAATTGGGTTGTCTTTTTGTCATTGGGTTGTAATAGTTCCTAAAATGTTCCATATACCAGACTAATGCATCAGATCACAGCCTATTGATACCAATGCTGCTGGCTAGGAATGTCTGAGGTGCTTGCCCAGGCCTGTACTCTTGAGGCTAAAGCCCCCACAGACATGTTACCTACTGGAGCCCATGTTGTGGCTGGACTGAACCCTGTGGCTCTTATTATGATTCAAAATGGACCTCAGCAGCAACCGTGAGGCAACTCTGGGGTGGGGGAAGAGGGAGCCCTGGGGTTTATTGCAGGTTCTGGAGGACACAGCACACTGAGGGCTATACAGCAAGGTCAAAGGGATAGAGGAAGAGAGGGGAGCATGGATCCGGGACTCTACACTTATTAGGGTCTGAGAGCAAAGTGGCTAGGGTTTTAAAGGTTGATTCTTCATTGGGCAATTGAAAACATAAGAACAGGAATTGGGGCATGGGAAGGGGAAAGTGGGGTCACTCACATGGCTGTTTATCTAGATTATCCAGGGCTTTATAGAAGGGGAACTTAACGGTGGGTGAGCAGCCTGGTTTCTTATCTAATTGTTCAGCCAGCTGGCAGTGTACTTATTCAAGATGGAGGTCTTTGAAATGGATGCCTTGACAACCAAAAGTTAAATGTCAGAAACTTACATGATATTAAAAAACTTAATGTCAAGAATTTCCACTGCATAGAGTCTTACCAGACATACGATTTACACACATTTTCTCTCAGTCTGAGGGCTGTCTTTTCACTATGGCCTTAACTTGTGTTTCCTTAATGACTAATGATGTTGAGCAACTTTTCATCCATATGGCTTCTTGGGTGAAATATCTAGTCAGGTCTTTTATCTATGTTTGTCCTTTCTTCCTACTATACTTATGGCTATAGACCTTTCCCTTTATAAATTAAACATCCTCAAACTTCTTGAAGTAACAGTTTAAGTGGATCAGAGACATAGCTGTGAAGCCATTCACAGCTATAAATTTTTTATGCTGGTACAAAATATATACCATGAAATCTGTCCTGTGAAGACTGTACTGTACACCCTGATTCGTTAACTATATGCATATAGCCTTATAGCAGATCTCTGAAACTTTTCATTTTGCTTGACTGAAACTCTAGACCCACTGAATAGCAGCTCCCCATCCCTGCCTCACCCGTAACCCTTGGCAACCACCATTTCTGTAGCTTCTAGGAGTTTGCCTACTTTAGATACCTCATATAAGTGGAGTCATTCCGTATTTGTCCTTCTGTAATTGGCTTATTTTACTTAACATGTTGTCCTCAAACTTTATCCATGCTGTAGCCTGTTACTATAGCTGTGGATTTTGAACTATGCTAGGTCAATTCTCATGTTTAATTCACTGATAAACACACGATCTCAACATGACTCTGTTCCTCCATCAGCAGAATGGGCCGTGGTAGGTCATTATGGCATGGAACGTAAGAGTAATTAAACTCCGAGCTTTGTACATAATTTGTGCTCTGGTCCTGTGGACTGCCTCCCAGATGCCATGAGTTATAGCACCCATTCCAGAAAGCCGGAAGTCAGCCAAACAAATGCTCATCCTAGTTTGTTAAGAAGCTTCACTGAGTGGCTTCATTTCTTCCTTAATTCTTCATTTCTTCCATAATGAAGTTCACACTTCAGTCCCCAAACCTTTCTAGAGCATCTCCATCTCTGTATACTGATATGGAAAGAGAGGGAATCATGGGAGTGTGGTTCTTGAAGGGACTGCTGCGCCCTTTTGGTGGAGAATTCTCTAGCCAGCCTCCACTTGGCCATAGGAGCCACCATGGTCATGGAGAGTTACTATGGAAAGGTGCTCCAGGACGGGAAGTGAAGGAAATAAAGCATTCCTAGAGTCTTGCGGGCTTGGAAATAGAAGTTGTGATTTCTATTCCCAAAGTCTCTTGCAGTTTCTTTGTTTCTTAAATACTTTCTTAATGTTTCATTGTCCCCATGTGGACAAGGAGGCTGAATGTGTTGACTGTCTGTGCAGTCTTTGCAAAGAGGCACAAGACTTTTGTAACATCTCTGGCCATCGGGAAATGGTTTTCAATAAGAAATGGTGATCATTTTTCCCCCTTCTGTCTTGGAAGTGGAAAATCTGCCACCATCTGAGCTCTCCCTGTGGATGTCTTAGCTCATGCAAGCTTTCCTGCAAAGGCAAAAAATCTCTTTGCCTTAATCCCTACCACCCCCCCCTCCTCCCTGTAGGCCCTTTGCTTCTGCATTTTCCTGCCTGGCAACACATCAGCAGCTTCAGATCTCGTTTTTCTCAGCACACACTGTGGTTTTGCAGGGGAGGGGACATTTCTGGGGGTTGATCTCAGTGGTTAGAACAAAGTCTGCTTATGAATCTTGGACAGTAGGAAGTCTCCCCTGTATCCCCCATACTGCTCTGGCTGTCACTGGACAGACCCTCAGGGACATTGCCAAGCTTCGGTTCCCCTGGCTGGTTCTCCTCTTTCAGTTAAATCAGCTGTGACACAGAATAGAGCCATGCTTTTCCTCCTGGGGCTTGGGCAGACCTGGATGCTGCCAAAATGTTCCAAGGGTCACTGTCCCTGGGGTGCACTCAGGGTCAGTCCTTTTTTTTTTTTTTTTTTTTCCTGCACAGATACAGGATGAAGAATATCAGGGACTAGAAGGAGCTGAGAAGCCACCTAATCTGATCTCTTAATGCAACATCACCAAAGAATTTCCTAGGAAAACAAAGACCCACCCACAGCTATAACTCTTAGCATGTGCCCTAGTGATGTTATTTTGATTTTAAATACAATGATCAAAACTGAGTGATACACTATTAACCAATTAGAAACTAGCATAGGGTTCCAAAAATGTACGAGCCTTTTTCACAGCTTTGTAGTAAAGCCAAACAGTCATAGCAAAGGGGGAGATGAACACACACACACACACACACGAAATCACACGTGTGCACATAGCCACCCACATGCACACAAAAAGTAAAGGAAGGACATTTTTTGCACAGTATCAGATGGTAATTCTGTACGTGCTTTCTGAGTTATGTCTGTTTATTTCCTCTGAGGAGAGGGTCCTTTTCCACTTGTTCTCTGGCTGGAGAAAAGGGTTGATGTCTCTGTTTTCTGGACGATGGTTGTATTTTCTTGGAGACAAGGTTAGGCTCTGTGCTGTCTGGTTTTCCTCTCTGGATTCTCCCTGAAGACCCAGGTTGGCTGCCTGCTGGATGCCCACGGCTTCCTGCCTGGTCTCTTTCTCAGCGTACCATTGTCCAGCGTGCACCCCCCCACCCCCGCCCACACTTGGCTGATCCATGTGGTGTAACCCCTAGGCTTTGCTAGACACTTGAACTCATCCCATGGAATTGGTCAGGGTTAAGTGATAAAATGGTAGGAGGGATGTTATTTATTTGCTTTCTGCAAACTTGTAGATTTGAAAGCTTTTGATACCTTTTTTTTTTTTTTAAAGAATTAAGGTAAGTAGAGCAGGTCTTTCAAGCGAGAGGGGAAAAATAGCTTTTCTCAATGCTACAATGGGTCACTCAAGCTATGTGGCTGATCCCAGTGATACACAGCCCAGGCCTGAGTCTTTTTCTCTAGGAAAAAGGTTATTCCCCAGGAATATTAAGCCACATTTATGCTAGGTGTATCTTTTATAAGAATCTGTATAATTAGGTTATAAGCTACTAAAGAGCAGGAGTCCTATCTTTTAAATGTGATTCTTCTCATGGACAGTAGGAACTTAGTATGTATCTACTAATGATGAAATAGTAATATGACCGACCGAAGGAGTCACGAGGAGTCTTTCCTTGTGTTTGCAAACTGTGTATAAAGCCTTATTGGAAAGGCCCCATGAGGGCTTGGATTTTATGTTAGAAGAAACATTAATTCATTGAAATACTCTAGTGAAGGTCATTTCCCCCCCCTCTAGCCAATTCATATTGCTGGTAGGTTTCCTTCACAGCTAGAATGTTCTGCTTTCTGGAGACCTGAGGAAATTAGCTTTAGATGGTTTTGTCAGCATTTTGATCAGTTACTTAGTGGGGCAGTGGGTTTGCTCTCCTCATCAGAGTTGATCTCACGAGGCACTAGGGAGATTGAGGAACAATACAGAAGGTGCAACTTGGGCTTTTTTGTGTACATTTCAAGTGATGGGTACCATCTTGAGTGATGGACTAAGGCAGACCCAGTGGTTGAATCTTAGTACTGGTCCAAACTAATTCTGTGACTGTAGGTAGGTCATTCAGCTTCTCTGAGCCTCAGCTGCTTTATCCACAAAACTGGAATCACGATCTCTTTTTGCAGGATTATTTTGAGATTTAAATGAGATATTTACACAACACACATGGTGCAGAATAAGAAGTGTCTAGCTGGTGAATGGGAGATTATAATTTGGCAAATCCCCAAATAGCATGCATTTTGGGTCAATTAATCACCATTTTAGAATATGGTGTGTGTGCGCGCGTGTGTGTGTGTGTGTGTGTGTGTGTGTGTAGACCTTGCCGATCAAGAAACTTGGGACTTCCAAGGGGACATCTCATCTCTTTAAATATTAGACCCCTGCAGATGGTAGGCAAGGTAAGTGGTCCTATGCAGCCAGCAATTGTGCTGGAAACTTTCACTTGGAATTCTTTACCTCTATGACTGTGAGAAGTAAATTTTTATTTATAAGCCACCTGTGTAGTCATTTTTTAAAAGTTTATTGTAATTTGTTAGTTAACATAGTGTTATATTGGTTTCAGGTGTACAATATAGTGATTAAACAATTCCATTCATCACCTGGAGCTCATGGCAAGTTGTACTCCTTAATCCCCATCACTGATTTAACCCATTCCCCACCCCCACTTCCCTCTAATCATCAGTTCTCTATAATTAAGAAGCTATTTCTTGATTTGTCTTTTTTCCCCCTAATTTGTTTCTTAAATTCCATGTGTGACTGAAATCACATGGTATTTGTCTTGGGCTAATTTTGCTTAGCATTATACTCTAGCTCCATCCATGTTGTTGCAAATGGCAAGATTTCATTCTTTTTTATGGCTGAATAATATTCCGTTGTATAGATGTATCCATTCATCAGTCGATGGACACTTGGGCTACTTACTTACCTTGGCTATTGTAAATATTGTTGCTGTAAGCTTAGGAATGCAAGTATCCCTTTGAAGTAGTGTTCCTGTATTCTTTGGGTAAATACCCTGTAGGGCAATTGCTGGTAGTTCTATTTTTAACTTTTTGAGGAACCTCCATACTGCTGGCCAGAGTGCCTGCTCCAGTTTTTATTTCCACCAACAGTGTGAGAAGGTTCTGTTTTCTCCACATCCTCACCAACACTTGTTGTTTTTTGTGTTGATTTTAACCATCCTGACAGGTACAAGGTGAGATCTCATTGTAGTTTGATTTGCATTTCTCTGATGATTAGTGATGATGAACAGCTTTTCATGTCTGTTCATGTATTCCACCTATTTTTAAATTGGACTATTTGGTTTTTGGGTGTTGAGTTTTTAAAGGTTTTCTCTATATTTTGGATACTAATCCTTGATCAGATATATCATTTGCAAATATCTTCTCCCATTCCATAGTTTTGTTTCCTTTGCCATATAGAAGCTTTTTAGTTTGATATAGTCCCAAGAGTTTGTTTTTCCTTTGTTTCTCTTGCCTTAGGAGACAAGACAAGAAAGCAGTTGCTATTGCTGATGTCAAAGAGGCTACTGCTACTGTTCCCTTCTAGAATTTTTATGGTTTCGGGTCTTCCATTTAGATCTTTCACCCATTTTGAATTTATTTTTGAGTATGGTGAAAGACGGTGGTCCAGTTTCATTCTTCTGCATGTTGCTGTCCCGTTTTCCCAGCACCATTTACTGAAGAGAGTCTTTTTCCCATTGGATACTTTTTCCCACTTTGTTCAAGATTAGTTGACCATATAGTTGTGGATTTATTTCTGGGTTTTCTATTCTGTTCCATTGATCTATGTGTCTGTTTTTGTGCCAGTACCATACTGTTTTGATTACTACAGCTTTGTAATATAACTTGAAGTCTGGAATTGTGATGTCTCCAGCTTTGCCTCTTCTTTTTTAAGACTGTTTTGGTTCTTTGGGGTCTTTTGTGCTTCCATACACATTTGAAAATTGTTTTAGTTCTGTGGAAAATGCGGATGGTATTTTGGTATGGATTGTAGGAAATGCGTAGATTGCTTTGGCTAGTACAGACATTTTAATGATATTCTTCAAATCCATGAGCATGGAATGTTCATCCATTTCTTTGCGTCCTCTTCAATTTCTTCTATCAGTGTTTGTAGTTTTCAGAGTACAGGTTTTTCACCTCTTTGGTTAGGCTTATTCCTAGGTATCTTATTTTTGGTGCAATTGTAAATGAGATGGTTTTCTTAATTTTCTGCTGCTTCATTATTGGTGTATAAAAGTGCAACAGATTGATGTATATTGATTATGTATCCTACAACTTTACTGAATTCATGCATTGGTTCTAGCAGTTTTTTTTTTTAATGGAGTCTTTTGGGTTTTCTATATGTATGTAGTATCCTGTCATCTGCAAATAGTGAAAATTTTACTTCTTTCTAATTGATTTGCATGCCTTTGATTTCTTCTTTATTGTCTGATTGCTGTGGCTAGGACATCCAGTCATTATGCTGAATGAAAATGGTGAGAGTAGACATCCCCGTCTTGTTCCTAACCTCAGGGGAAAAGCTCTGTTTTCCCTCATTAGGGATAGTGTTAGTTGTGGGTTTTACACATATGGCCCTTATTATGTTGAGGTATGTTGTGTCTAAACCTACTTTGTTGAGGGTTTTTTTTTTTTTATCTTGAATGTATGTTGTAGTTTGTCAAATGCTTTTTCTGCATCTGTTGGAATGATCATATGGTTCTGATCCTTATTTATTGTGATGTATCTCATTGACTTTTGTGAATATCAAATCACTCTTGCAACTCCCACTTGATTGTGGTGAATATTTTTTAATGTATTATTCAGTTTGTTGTTAATATGTTGAAAACTTTTGCATCTATGTTCATGAGGGATATTGGCCTACAGTTCTCTTCTTGAGTGGTATCTTTATCTAATTTGGTATCAGGATGATACTGGCCACTAGAAATCAGGAAGTTTGCTTTCCTTTTCTATTTTTTTTTGGAATAATTTGAGAAGAATACGTATTAACTATTTTTCAAATGTTTTCTAGAATTTGCCTGTGAAGTCATGTGGTTCTGGACTTCAGTTTGTTGAAATTTTTTTGATTATTGATTTGATTTCTTTGCTGGTTATCAGTCTGTTAAAACTTTCTATTCCTTTTTCAGTTTGGGTGGTTCATGTTTCTAGGAATTTATCCATTTCCTTTAGGTCATCCAATTTGTTAGCATATGGTTTTTCATAATATTCTCTTATGACTGTATTTCTGTGGTGGTGATTGTTATTTCTCTTCTCTGATTTATTTGGGTCCTTTATCTTTTTTTCTTGATTAGAGGTTTTATCAAAATTATTTTTTCAAAGAACCAGCTCTGTGTTTCATTGATGTGTTCTATTGTATTGTTTAAGATTCTGTATCATTTGTTTCTGCTCCAATCTTTATTATTTTCTTCCCTTGCTGGTTTTAGATTTTGTTTGTTCTTTTTCTAGATACTTTAGGTATAAGGTTAGATTGTTTATTTGTGATTTGCTCTTGCTTCTTGAGGTAGGCCTGTAGTGCTATAAACTTTCCTCTTCACACTGCTTTTGCTGTATCCCAAAGGTTTTGGACTATTACATTTTCCTTTTCATTTTTTTTCAGGTACATTTTTATTTCTTCCTTTCATTTCCTGATTGGCCCTTCATTGTTAAGTAGCATGTTATTCAACTTCCATGCTATTTGTGGTTTTTCCAGATGATTTCTTGTGGTTGGTTTGTAGTTTCATAGCATTGTGGTCATAAAAGATGCTTGGTGTGACTTTGATCTTCTTGAATTTGTTCAGGCTGGTTTTGTGGGCTAATAAGTGATCTAGTCTACAGAATATTCTGTGCACTTGAAAGGAATGTCTATTCTGTTTTAGAATGGAATGTTCTGCATATATCTGTTAAATCCATCTGTTCCAGTGTGTCATTCAAAGCCACTGTTGCCTTGTTGATTTTCTGTTTAGATGATCTGCTCACTGGTGTAAGTGGGGTATTAAAGTCCCCAACTATTATTGTATCATTATTGATTAGTTCTTTTATGTTTGTTGACTTTTTTATGTATTTGGGTCCTCTTATGTTGGATGCATAAATATTTACAACTGTTCTATTTTCTTATGGGATCGTACCCTTTATTATTTTATAGTGTCCTTCTTTGTCTCTTGTTACAGTCTTTGTTTTAATTGTCTGATATAAGTATTGATACTCCAGCTTTCTTTGGACATCCATTTACAAGATAGTTATTTCTCCATCCCTCATTTTCAGTCTGTGGGTGTCTTTAGGTCTAAAATGTATCTCCTGTAGGCAGCTTGTGGGTAGGTCTTGTTTTTTTATCCATTCTGTCATCCTCTGTCTTTTGATTGTTTAGTCCATTTATATTCAAAGTAATTATTTTTTAAAAAAGATTTTATTTATTTATTTGACAGAGAGAGATCACAAGTAGGCAGAGAGGCAGGCAGAGAGAGAGGGGGAGGCAGGCTCCCTGCTGAGCAGAGAGCCTGACGCGGGGCTCAATCCCAGGACCCTGAGATCATGACCTGAGCCGAAGGCAGAGGCTTTAACCCACTGAGCCACCCAGGCGACCCATATTCAAAGTAATTATTGATAATATGCCCTATTTAGTAATTTTTAAAGTAGGCTAAATAGACTAAGCCACATATCAATATTATGGTCCAATGGTCTTACTGGATTTTTTAAAAAAAATATTTTTATTTAAATTAGCTGACATACAGTACATCATTAATTTTTGATGTAGTGTTTAGTGATTCATCAGTTGCATAGAATATCCACTGCTCATCATTTCATGTACCCCCTTAATACCCATCACCCAGTCACCCCATCTCTCTATCTCCCTTCCCACAACCCTGTTTATTTCCCAGAGTCAAGGGCCTCATGGTGTGTGTCCCTCTCTGACTTATTCCCATTCAGTTTTCCCTCTCTTCCCCCGATTATCTGTGCAGTTTCTTCTATTCCACATATGAGTAAAACCATATAATTGTCTTTGTCTGATTGACTTATTTCACTTAGCCTAATACCTTCCAGTTCTGTCCATGTTGATGTAAATGGTAGTTATTCATCCTTTCTGATGGCTGGCTGAGTAATATTCCATTGTATATATGAACCACATTATTTTTATCTATTCATCTGTTAAGGACGTCTTGGCTCTTCCACAGTTGGGCTGTTATGGACATTGCTACTATGAACATTGTGGTGTAGATGCCCCTTCCTTTCATTATATCTGTATCTTTGGTGTAAATACCCAGTAGTCCAATTGCTGGGTTGTGGGATAGCTCTATTTTTAACTTCTTGAGGAACATCCATACTGTTTTCCAGAGTGGCTGTACCCGTTTGCATTCCCACCAACGGTATAAGAGGCTTCCCCCAAAAGAAGGGGAAACTGCTCAGTTTTTTAGAGCAGTTTCAGGTTCACTGTAAAGTCAAATAGAAGGAACGGATATTTCCCATATAACTTCTGCCCCAAAATTGGCATAGCCTCCTCCATTATTAACATCTCTATCAGAGTTGTGTATATGTTGCAGTTGATGAACCTACATTGACTCATCATCATCACCTAAAGTCCATAGTTTACATTAGGGTTCAGTTTTGGTGTTGTACATTCCATGGGTCTGGACCAATGTATAATGACATGTGTCTATCATTATAGTATCAAACTGAGTAGTTTCAGTGTCCTAAGATTCCCCTATGCTCTGTCAATTCATTCTTCTCTCCCCCTCAGTCTTACTGGATTTCTTAGCAAGAATTAAATGATTTTGCATATTGGACAGGGCATATTTAGAGATCTATGTATCTTTTTATCTATTTGCATCGTGAGATTATGAATAAAAGTAGGTTCATGGATCAGATGAAGAAAAATAAATTTTATAACCTGTTTCTTTGTGGCTGTGGATTATTATCTTGATAATTAAACTTAATGTGGTAGAATTCTTAGAATTCATAGTTACTGCTGTTTCCCATCTCTGCCACTCCTCAACTTTCAGTTCTCCATTATAGTACACAGTCAAGTGTTAGGGACCATGTCTTCCTCATCTTTGTCTCCTGGAGCTTAACACAGCAATTGCTCAGCAAATGCTCAGTGAGTGAGTGAGTGAATGTTCACCTACCAGCTCCTAAATTGTCACTTGCTTTCACTGAAGCTTCTCCATAATCTGCTGACCATAGACTGCCCTTCCCTCACTTATGCTGTTGCCCTTGCTCATTTTTCTACCATTCCATCTAAGGGAAACAGGGCAGAGGCCCGAGTTTCCAGAGGCATGAACAAGGTTTCTTCTCAGTAAACCAAGGCACATGGTTTTGAGCAGAGAGAGCAAGGGTGTGAGTTGGTTGGGATGGCATTGGTCCACTGTCTAGACCCTTCTGGAGAGACATAGGGACTTAGCTGCAAATAATAGCAATCTTAGCCTTGTGGGGATTCTCATTTGTCTTTAAGTCACTAGGAAGCAGTATGGGAGGGTATGTTTTAGGGATTAAGTTCCCATGACTGCACCCTATCCCGAATTTCTAGCCTACCTCGTTGAAACCTGGGGAAGTTAAATTTTGCACATGCAAACTGGGACTGGGTTAACTCTTATCACCCTCAGTAACATGGTTAAAGGTTAATAAAAGTGAAATGCCTTAAGGTAGTTCTGTGAAAGTTGTAGGTTGAAGGTACCATGTGTCCATTTTTTCCATCAACTGCTGAGGACACCCCTTTGAGTGGCAGAGGGTGTTGGCAACAAAAGAACTACTGTTAGCAGGACTTGCCCACTTGAGGCCTGGCAGTGGGCACCTGCCTTCAGAGCCTCCTGCTGCAGGTTTGGTCCTCTACACAAAGGAAGATTTTGAGTCCCAAGACCAGGGGAGGGGTGGTTCAATATTGTTATCCCCATCCTTTCTCTAACTGAAAAGCAACCAAGGGTAGATTGGTTTGGTGGATTTGCTTTCTCTTTAATCCTTTTTCTTCAGAGCCGCCTAAACCCATTGTTTCCTATTCCTTTATAAGGCTGAACTAATGCCTACATAGCAGAGGGAGTGGTTGCTGAGCAGAACATGGGAAGGTTCTTGTATGTTCACAACTTGGGCTGGTGGCTCAGCCCCCCAAAATCCTTGGTTTGTTTCTATTGGAGGGCTTACAGAGGCCTGGGATGTGCATGTATGTGTAAGGGGTCGGTGGGAGGGTTAGTGAGGACCTTCCTCACTAGCCTCTCTGAGATAGGCCAAGGACAGAAAGACTTGGGTGGAGGATATTTATGTGGGGCGGGGACCAGTCCCTGCTGTCTGCCAAGTGAGGGGCTTGGGAAGAAGATGTGAACAGGTGGTTAAATCCTATAGCACTAGACAATTAAAAATTTTTAAATTTATTTTGGAGAGCATGTTAGCAGGGGGAGGGGGAGAGGGAGGGAAACTCAAGCAGACTCCCTGCTGAGGGTGGAACCCAAAGTGGGGCTTGATCTCATGACCCTGAGATCATGACCTGAACTGAAACCAAGAGTTGGACACTTAACGGCATAATCCGGGTGTCCCAGCACTAAACAATTTAAACCTATGGGTGGGAGAGATCAGAGAACCCACATAATGATAATCATTTAGGATGGACTTGACTCCTGACCTTGCTAGCTTTTTGAACTGAAAATCTCTTAACCATGGGAGCCTGAGATTCATTTGTCAGGAGGCAAGGAAGGTACAATAATACCTACCTTGATAGGGTTATGATTTCATGAGCCAGTGTATGTAAAACACTAAATACCACAAGTCTCTGATACAATTACCATTTTCAAACACTTCCTGTCAACTCTTAAACTGGGGGAGGACTGTTAGCAGACCTGTTACAGAGGAGACTATGCTCTAACTCTAATGAAATCCCAGGAAGATCCAAATCTGGTCATCAGTCATTGCCCCTGGATAGGATTCAAGAATATGGCTGTGCTTTGTGCTCTACTGAGGCTCATTGAGGAATCCAAGATATCAAGACCCAAAAGCCCACAGAAAGCCCCAAAGTTGGGCAGTGATCTAAAATGATGGGACCCGACCCATATAGTGGGCAGCAAGGACCCAGGTGCTCAGAAGGGTACGTGCTTCTGCTGGTGGGTCAGTACCAGAGGGTGCCCCAGGGCTGCTCAGGGGTGCATCTGTTTCTCTCACCTACAGCCTTACAGAAGCTTTCAACAGCAGCATGCCATGCTCCCATTTTTGCGACACAGAATGGCATTTCAAGACATACTACCATTTTCTATTTGGTTACGCAAAGTGATAATCACATCTTGGAAGTCTCAGGGGCATTTTTTTTTAAAGACCTGTGAATGTGAACCATGAATGTGAATGTCAGTATGAGCTCTGGGATCAGTCTACTAATGTGGAAAGATGAGATGATATACCCTACTTTATATTAACTCATGCATATACTTAATGCACTTACAGTAAGGGTTCAGTGAATAATGGCTCTATTTTTACTACTGTGATTATCTTCTGTCTTCTCCCCCATACTTTCATTTTCTCCTTCCATTACTCTACTTTCAGTTTGGGTTTCAAGAAGTTTTCAGGAAGGGGTGTGGATTGTTTGGACCAGCTGCCTTGTGGAAGCTGTATTTATCCTGTCCCTCTCCTCTCACCCACCCATCTCTGTTGCATTGAGTTAGGCCAGTTTTTTTCCCATGTGCCTGGGAGAAATCAGATCTTGTTCTCCATAAGGTTGTTTGCTACCATTGTAGGAGCTGGTAGGAATGTGTCCTTATGAGACCTTGAGGGATGGGTCTCTAGGGCAAGGAGGAAATGAGCAGACCATAGGCTCGGTACACATGGGGCTTTTCTGGGCTGTGGGAACAACTCTCTTAAAACAATGCACTGGTTTTTTTTGGGGGATTCAAGGGGGAATCCTATTACTATCAAAAACTAGTCCTCTTGTATGACCCTTTGGCCTACCTTCCTTTCTCCTCGAAAGCTGGGGATATCCTGTTGGCTTGGGGACGCAGCTCAGTTTGGGGCTTCCTAACTCTGAGCTCAGGTCTCAGTCCCACTGTTGACTCACAGCCAGAGCTCAGTCTTTGCCCCATGCCCTTCACTTGCCATTACCTCCTGTTTTGGGTGGGTCACCATTCCTTTCCTCCTTCCCTGCCCTCCACACCCCTCTGTCTTTTTGAGGAAGTTATGAGGCCAAGTTTCAGTGGATACAAGGGCCACATGTATGTTTTCCATATTCCATATGATTGCTATCACTTAAATATATCAATCTACTATCAGTCAGCTTCATCCCCTCTGCTGGTAGAGATAACAACTGTAAAAACAATTTCACAGAACAATGGGAGGAGAGGAATGTGGCCAGTCCCTGCCAGCAGGATAGCCATTTTGGTGGTAGTGGAAAACTGTGGCCCGCCCTAAACTGTCCTCTTCTTATGTTCTGTCGATGATGCTTTTCATGAAGCATGCCAACTGGCTTGGCCAATTGGCTTTCTGATTCAGAAAGCAGCCCTTCTAATAAATGGAAACTCCAGACAGGAAGTTTGAGAACCTGGCCCTGCATGGATTTCTGCATGGATACAATTATTACTTTTTTCAGTGTACTCAACAGGCCTTTCCTGTCCAAAAAATTTCATTGTAGTGGCTGAGGTTATTTCAGATTTGGGATGCTCTGGCCATTGCTCCTTCTTCCCTACCATTAGAAGGGCTGCTGGATGTGTTCTTTGACCATGTTGGACCTTTGTGGCTGTCTGCTTAGTTCTTGGGTGTTTTTGCTTCTCTTTGGACCTTCACAACCACAGATGACATTATAGGTGAGAACCTGGAAGTAAGTGACCTACTTACTCCAGGTCATAGAGCTTGGTAACAGGTAGGAAAAAAATTCAGATTCTCTAATGTTTTATTTGGTGCTTTTTCCCCTTCTTTTTTCAACATCATGCTGCTTGGAAAAGAGCTAGGGTATCATTTATAAGAGGTCTTGGGCATATGAGTCCTGGATCATGTTAATCTGGAAGTTCAAAGTCCAGTACAAGTTGGGAAACTTGGGCCATGAATGAGAGGCTACCTCCTCATTGACATGGAAACAGCAAGTTTTCAGGTGGCACTGGGAGCCCCTAAGATAATCACTACCTCTGACCTTTTGGAGGAAACTTCCATATTGGAAGAGTATGCTTGCTTCCTCTACCTTCCTTGAACAGACAGTGCCAGTCCAGACAGGCAAGGACCAGTGGCCTTCCCCAAAGTATCTCCTTAGGGATGAGGCCAAAATGTGTTGCTTGCTGCCCTGCTCTTTTGCTTAGGTCTCCCACCTTGATTGGACTCTTTGTTGAGCCTCCTCTGTTCAGCCTTGTAACTCACCTTGTGGGTTGGGCTACTGCAGTGGACCCTGTACCAGGATCCATGCTGGGTTAGGTGTTTGTGTTGTGCTATGGTATTGTGCTTCTCACACACTTAAAGGCAAGTCTCAGCTAATCTCCTATTCCCACTGTGATCCAACAGACTGTTTATTAGCTTAAGAGACCTCAGTTCTTCAAGAAATAAAACAAGCTGTAAGCTTTGCTTTCTTTGTCCACTCTGGGTCCCTAGCTGTGCACAAATTAAGGGCTCCATAAATAATAGTTGCTATTGGGGGGTGGGAGGTTGGGGGGCATGCATTGCATGGAGCACTGGGTGTGGTGCAAAAACTATGAATTCTGTTATGCTGAAAAGAAATAAAAAAATAATAGTTGCTATCATTGTTCTTAGGATTTCCTTTAATCCTCACAATTCTGAAAGCAAGGTTGATGTTGTCCCATTTCACAGATGAAGAACCAGGCTTGGAGAAGTCTGCCCAGTCACATTTGTAAGTGAGTTGCATCAGTGGGATTCAAACCCATGTCAGTCCAGATCCGAAGTTGGCGTTCTTCTGTACCACTCTGTTTCCCTCTGCTGCGCTATTCACCCCAGATTGAGCTGATTTTTGGGGTTCCACATTTTAAAGGAATCTGGGGGTTCTAAGTGACTATGGGATAGGTTTTTTACCTTGGTGGGTGGGGACTTGGCAAGAACTAAGACAGGACTCCAGCAAAGAAAGGGATGTAGCTCAGGGTAGGTAATGAGGTCCAGCAGGGCATCTAGAATGCCAGGCTGGAGAATAAAGGAGAAGCTCAAATAAATGGCCCAGACCTATGGCAGAAACTGGAGGGCATTCAGAGTTTCGGGTTTGGAAATTGAGGGTAAGGTGTGAATGAATCCTGAGTATACTGTGCTTTCTTGGAGTGTAAGCCTTCGTGGCTTTGAATATAATGACAAAAAATATCACAAGTGAAGTTGGGGAGGGGGGCTGCCTTGGAAGCCCTGGGGTGGAAATAATGAACTTGGTCCAGATTGTGGATGGTTTAAGGTGATGGTTTGACAATGAGGATTGCTTATAGGCAGTAGGGATGAGATGTGAAGAGATACATTCCCAGCCTGGGAGAGAGATGGTTGGAGCCATGAGGAAGAGCGAGTCCATCTCGGAGAAGACAGGGGAGAACCCAGCCTTGGGGTGTGGCTGCAGTTGGGGCTGAAAACAGGGATAAGACTAAGCAGACAGTTGGCGACCCATGAGAACCATGGGTGGATGAGCAGAAGACCACAGTGTGGTGGCATCCACACATGGAGACAATCAGGAGGAAGAGGGCAGTAGTGCCAAGAGCTGAAATTCAAGGCATGGATAGGACATTGGATTTGGCAAGAAGAAAGTAATTTAGGACTTTGGAGGGGGCAATTTCCCGAGGGAGCAATTTCCCAGTTTTTGAAAGCTCTACCTACAGTGGTCTATGATGAGAAGTTGTGCTCTGAGAGTGGTCTGAGGTCCTCAGAGATTTCTGTTCACTGTGCAGGACCTGTTAGGACAAAATGTCCTAGTTCATTTTAGAAAGGATACTAGCCACTTGTGTTTTCTGCTTAGGCATTGGTGCAGCTAATCACAATGGCCCCTTTCCCATTTATTTAGCAAGGTAGTTTTACTCCATGGTGTAAATAGAGTCTACAAGGCCTTACCCAGGGATGGCAGGGAGGCAGTAGATAGCTTAGTGTCTGATGCCATGTAATGGCTGTCAAGGACTTCCCTTTAAAATATGCTAACTTAGTCGATTTCTGTATTTGAGAGATTAGCCTTGATGCTACACCTGTAAGTAGATAGATTCTCAATTTAAATTATGGCACCGAGAAGTTGAGAAGTCAGGATTTAATGATTTGCTAGGCTTTGCAAAGTGCTTTATAATTACTTAGTTTATTAGTCAATTTTTAGTGACTTCTAAAGAACTTTGTAAGAGTCTCTAATTTGTGTAGAGACGTACTGATTAAGAATGAAAAATAGGTCACTTAAAATGACACAAAAAGTAATTTAATTATCTTTTTTGCCTGGTAGAAGCCTCTGAAGCTTGCAGAACTCTGAAGCTTGCAAAACTTGGGGCTTCTGGTAAATTAGGCTATTTATGAAGTGGCGCTAAAGTCAATGCATTATGTTATGTATTGAGGTAGCCTTTAAAAAGCAGAACTTCTATTTTGGGGAGTTGAAAAGAGCCTGTGTCCACATCTTGCATAAGTCACTCAGCTCTTTAGACTCTTGTGGTGCTGGGGAAGCTGGGAGGGAAAAGTATTCCAGAAAAAAACAGAAACATGGAACATTGAGATCTGGAACTTGTGTGGAACTCTGTACCCTGGACAGATCATTTAAAATTTCTGAATTTCCATTTCCACACGGGTGTCCAATTGGGATAATAAAACCTGTCTTCCTCCCAGGTTTGTTGATATGGTCCAAATAGATAAAATACCAGAGATTGCTTTGACTGCCATCAAGCACTATACAAAAGCATGGTGCGGTGGCCTTTCCATTTTTGGAAAATGTTGAGATTTGGATGAATGATTTGGCTTCTTCATCCAAGTTCTGACTTAAATGTGTAGAAGATTGGTTTAAAAAAATTCTTTTTTTTGATTTGGCATTCTTTAATTTCTCTCAGCAATGTTCTCTAGTGTTCCATACAGTTATCCTATACTTATTTTTCTCTATGATTTTTAGTACTGTTGTAAATTATATTTTTAAGTTAATTTTTAATTGTTTCTTATAAATACAAATATGGTTATTTTTGTATATTGACCTTATATCCAGCAACCTTATTAACTGCATTATTTCTAATGTTTGTGGTTTTTGAAAGATTTTCTATGAATGTAATTATGTCAGTGGAAAAATGTGACAGTTTTCCTTCTACCTTTATAGTTGTCATACCTTTTTCCCTCCTTGATTTAATAAAAATGTTAAATGGAATTGAAAAAGATTCTTTTTTAAATGATCAAGATGCTATTGGAAAATGGGGTTCCTCTTTGTAGGAGGGGTGGTCTGATTCCCTAACTCAGGATTCTATGGATTGGCCCACCTAGGTGAGCACAGGCAGCCCTGGAAAACCATAGCCCATGTCTGTGGGCTCAGATGCTCTAACAGTTTTGATGAGAAGACTGGACTGGCAGCAGCCTGCAGTCATCCAGCTCTCAAGAGGATAAGGGGTGAGGGTAGGATGGAATGTTGCATGCCCACTTCCTGTTCCTGAACACACCAGTGAGAATTCACTCCCTGTGCCTAGAGCAGTGTGAGTGAGCGTCCCGGTAGAGACCAGGAACTATATCTGGTGAAAGACCCTCTACAGAGAAACTAGACATCAGGGGAGAGGAGATTCCTCCTATATATAGTACCATTTAGAAGTAATTGATTGCCCAAGAATGGATGCTATGGGCTCTGAATTCAGTGCAGCCTATTTAAATCACTTCCAGATGCTTCTTGTCTATAGACCATGACAGGTATATTGAGACATGACTGTAGGAACATCTGGGAAAAGGCTTGCAAAGAAGACCTAAATGAAAAATGCCTGGATGGGAGAAGCGCTTTCTGTGCTGGAGACTCTTAATGATATGTAGCAGCTAAAATGAACTCTTTATTCATTTTCATAAATTTCAGTGATTGATGATCCAAAGCAAATGGTATTCTGAATCCCATTTGCCGCCCACTTGAGTCGGATCTCCTTTTTCCACGTTATTTTTATAGTTAGTATATAGTAATGAAGTCTTTTCTTTGAAGATGAGTATCCAGAAGTTAATGACTCATAATTTCAGGAGAAAAGAAGCCTTGATTAACAGAAAATTACTGCCTGTGTATATACTTTGCCTATCATGGTTAATCACTTGTTAAGATGAACTGTTAGAGTCAAAAGCATTAGAGTTTAATAACAAATGACAATATATTTGCCTTCCATGTGCCTTATGAGACCTTTAGTGTCTTATATCTATTTTCTCTCTCTATCACACCCAAACACACACACATACACAGCCAATATCTAATAATCTTTAGAAGTAGGAATCAAATATTTATTGAACCCTAGGTGATGAACTTGCTAACCGTAATTTCAAGATTAGTGTGTATATTTGTGTGATTGTGAAATTATGCGTACATGCATGTATACAATTTGTAAAATGTTGGTATTTGAGAGTCCTTCTCTTATCACCTTTTAGAATAACTTTATATATACACTTTAGTCCTGAAAGCCCATGTGTTCTTAGCACATTTACTAGCAGTGCAATTTTTGGTAGTCACTCGCCCTCTTAGTTAACTCTACAGACAAAGAAAAACTATGTCATAAAGTATGCCTTTGGCTGCATGTAAAAGAGAAATCAACTAATGGAAAAACAATGAGGAAATGTATTATCTCATGAGGCAAGAACAAAAGCTATGGCAGCTCCAAACACAGTATAATCAGGGCTCTGGCTCCTCCCAGGTGACTCTCGGTTTGGTATGCTGTCTCTGGTGCCCTTGTCCTCAGACTAGCTTCCCTCATCATTGCAAGAAGGCTACAGCAGTTCTAAGCATCAACTCCAGATCCAACAGGATCCAAAAGAGGTAGATCTTTTCTCATTCTATGTGGCTTTTATTAAAAACAAAAACTATTCTCACGAACAGCCCCCCCTCCCCACAACCAGAAGGCTTTCTCTTGTGTCATTGGCCAGAAGTGTGTCACATACCTGTACCTAGTGAGGTCTCCTTAATTAGCTTAGAACAATGAAGACCTACCTCCTGGGAGAGCCCCTCCAGAAGTAATGGCCATGAGAAAAAGGGTGGATCTGTAACATTAGGGTTAATTAGGGTGGGGAAAAGACTGAACCAACCAATAAAATAAACCCAGAGGATTGTTGTGAAGACGATGTGGCATAACATATGGCTTAATGTGTGAACACATACAAAATGTTTCAAACACTGCTTGGGACATGGGAAGTGCTTTATATGTTTGTGCTTATTGTAATGAGTTGATGTGTTGGATACTGAGTGCCTCACCAATGAAAAATAACATTATGAGTGGTGGTGTTTTATTAGAGATAAAAGAGATTGGTAAAGGTAAACGAAAGGAAATCTAGTTGATACTTGGAGGCAAAGAGGAGGCCAAGTGAGCAGCTGGCCCATATTTGGTCATCCTCTTTCCATCAGGAGGAGCTAGCACAGCCTTCTAAATAAAGGAAAAATGCTATTGCCCAAAGTGTTAATGAGTTCCAGTCCTACTAGTCTCTTTCCCACAGCTATTTTCTTTCACTGGTTGAAAATGGTATTTAACAGCAGAAGTCTTTTAAGACAGACAGAGGGTTTTTTAGCCAAATGAAAGCTTTAGACTTTATTGCTTTTTATGGAGGGTGGGGGGAGAACGGAGGTACAAAATCGTTTGTTGTATGTCTATGCATGTAAATTTAAATACCTTTTTATGAGATGTACACACATACACTTGTAAGGAACCATGTAAAAACTATAGCTGTCTTAGCCAAGAAAAAGGAAAAGAAAAAAATTGGCTCTTGAAACTTTTTAGCTGTTACTAAAAATAATCTTTCTGGTCCACATTTGATGCATTTGTTGAGAAATCGCCTCTGTAGTCTGAATTTTAGAGTTCCATTTTCATGCTGTGTGACTTAAAGAGGGTCCCTGTTGTATCTGCTGGCATTTGATGCCATTTGGGACTTAGGTTTTTGTTGTGGCTACTTGATATGGCATTTTAAGTGTGACAGGTGACAACTGTAAAACTATTTCTTTAGAAGACCGGAAGCAGCAGTTCTAAATGTAAAAACCCATTTCACACCAATGCATTGAGTTTTATTCTCACAGCCTTGAAGAGATGTTTGAGTGTTTTTCTATTATATGTTTTTCTTAAACGCAAAGCAAATGACTTTAAAGGAAAGGTGTCCACCTGACAGTAGAATGTGTATTGTCAAATCCTACTTCAGGGAAGCCAAAGAAGGCAGGGAGAAATTTTGGAGCTCTTACTCTGGTGTGAAAACTGCGGTTTCTATTTTCATGCTTTTTTACTTTGAATCTTATCAGAAAGTAATGTCCCATTATTTATAATCAATGGTAGGAAATCTGGTGTTTGCCTCTATCTGGTTTGGCACTTAGCATCTCTGAATCCAAATAATCATCCTTTATCAGAGGCTCACATTTCTTCCCACTTATACCCTTCAAAAAGGGATCAGGGATGTTTCTCTGTTTCTGGAATAGTCTCTTTGAAATTGAGACAGCAGCCAGCTATTTGGAAGCTTTGTTAGAGGGTAGTTAGAGCAAACCTCCATCACCAGGAGAGGGTTGAAATGGGAACTGTACTGATTTCAAGCTGTGTACTTGGGGCGGGGGGAGAGCCTTTGTGTGTCCACTGTTCTATGAGCATAAAATCCATTAACTTCCTAATGCAAAGCCCTCCTTTGGAAATCAATCTAATGGACTTCACCAGCTGTACTAAGTTGCTGTAGGCTTAAGAGCAAACATGGATGGAGAGCTAGGATACATGTATGCCATGGTCCCAGAGTCTTTGGGAAGAAGCAACAGGAAAAACACCTGAAATTATGTATGCCAACATCTTTGCAAAGGTTCATAGTGACCTTTTATATTAATAGTTTTGCTACAAAGATTGTAGCTAGGATAATTTGACATGACACATTCTACTGTCAGGTGGACACCTGTAGCTAGGATAATTTAAGACAGATGAAAGATTTCCCCCTTCCTCTACATGCTATTTGGGTTTATTCTTATTTTTTGGCTTTAAAGGAAATACTAGTCTTAAGAAATGAGTTGACCCACCTGCTCTATTCTGTCCTAATATGTTCTTGGGAATGGCACATTGTGCAGGTAACGGTCACTTGTAGGGCTCTAGTGATGCTAGGTTTTCACAACAGCCCTGTGATGTGTATGCTGTTATTACCCTCATACTGTAGATGTAAAATCAGAGGCATGGTAGGGTTAAACCACTTGCTGAAGCCACTGAGCTAGTGAGGGCAGAATCTTGCCTGGGGACTGGGTCTGTGGGATTCTAAGCCCATGCTCATTCACAGCATGACATAGAGCTATTTCCTGGTGGCGGTGCTCTCTGCCAACATCTTAAAGAATATCCATGTTGTTAAGTGGACGGTGTATTTCTAGGCTCCACCCCTGCTGTTATGCACTTCTGTTCCCCCTCCTACCTACTTTTTTCCCACTGAGATACTGTAGTCTAAGAATACCAACTCAAATCGTGAAGGGTAAGAAAATCTAATTGTTAGCAAAACTCCCTTGTATTTGTGCAGGACACTGTTTATCCTATAGAATGTTTTTCTGTTTACTGTCCTGCTTGGTTGGGTCAGTAGGGCTCATTCTGGGGGTCAGGGCAGATATCCCAACCTTGTGATATGGTGGTTGGAGTTTGGGCAGCAGAGGTACTGGGGATCAGTGTTGAGTTTTCCAGACCCTTGGCTGTAGGGCAGGGTTGTGCAAACTTGACCCCTTCTGGGGCTTCCTAGCCATTTCCCACAATTTTTGCCCCTCTCACCCCCACTGCTGTGTTCCCCTTCCCCACCTTCTATTTTGATTCTGTATAGTTTGTCATTGTGGTGGAAAGCTCTTGAGCCTTGTACAGAAGCCCTGGACACATATTGAGTGTTGCGGGCTTCCATTTGTTCCACATAGGTCAGGGTTGGAATGACCTATAAATCTCCCGTGCCTGGCAGCTGCCTGCCCTGAGTCAATAAACAGATAAGCCTTGAACCAAGGGATGGGGAATTTCCATGTTCTGAGGCACTGGGACTCAGACGTGTGGTTTGGCTCCTCGTGATCTATCTTGCCCAACCTTCCTCCATTCTGGGTTTTCTCCCCACCTATTCCCAAACACAACAGAAACAGGAAGAAACAATACAACAATGCCAAAGTCTGTAGAGCTAAAGGATAAAAACACGACAGTTATTCAGAAGCCTTATGTCTGTTCTTTTTATTGCTTTCCCCCCCAAGGACAGTACGGTTATACTGAGAAAACTTTTAAGAAAGCAAAGGAAATTCTACTTTTCCTTGGGTCTCACATGAATGTGTTCTGTGCGCCATGTGACACCATCGTAAGCACTGGGCTGGAAGAGGCCCCAGCCCTGGCTTTTGCCCTGACTAGCCTTGAGAATAAGGCCATAGCACTTACCTTCTCAGGCTCTGGTATTTGTATGTTTGTTTATTTTAAAGCAAGGGGTCTGCACTAGATGATTTTTGAGGTCTCTTTCAATTCTGACATTCTGCTGTTTGAGTGGAGGAGATACTGTGTCCATAAAGATGGCTTCCCACGGGCTGATCTTTGGCTCACCCTCGCCCTAGTATATATAGAACACTTGGGTAATTATATTTGCTGAGGAATAATAAAGCATAGTTTTATTCTTCGTAGCTTATAAAATAATGAGGATGGACGGAATGAGAGTGGTGGCCTGCTCTAGTTGGTGATAAGTTAGGGCCGTTGTAGTATCATCAGAATCTAAGATTGAATTCTTTTTTAAATTTATTTATTTGTTAGAGAGGGAGAGAGAGCGAGCAAGCACAGGCGGAGTGGCAGGCAGAGGCAGAGGGAGAAGCAGGCTCCCTGCCGAGCAAGGAGCCCGATGTGGGACTCGATCCCAGGACGCTGGGATCCTGACCTGAGCCGAAGGCAGCCGCTTAACCAACTGAGCCACCCAGGTGTCCCTAAGATTGAATTCTTTATTCCCCACTTGTGGGCAGCTGCTGCTTCTGTCTGCCTTGTTTTGGGTAATGGCACCCTGACTTTCCTTGGTTGTCCTTTTTCCCTGGGTTGATCACATATCTGATCTAGGTCTGGCCAATTTAGAACCCACATTCCCTGGCCATGTTCAGTCGTTAAGAAATGGGCAGAAACCTAAGCCATTGTCCATGAGATTTGCTGGAACTACAGGGACAGAGGTTCTCTGTTCCCACTGGGGTTGCCAGGCAGGAGGAATGAACCCCTGATGCTGTTGGTGGTCATCTTCACCTTGAAATGGGATGGACCTACTGAGAGTGAGGTTGACACTGGGGGAAGCAGAAGAGAGGAGAAGAGGGGGCTTCTGAAGGCATCATCAGCTCTTGAGCCCAGCTCACTTGAGTCCAGCTATGTCTCACTTGAGTCCACCCCATGTAAAGTGGGGGTGGACTTGTCAGTTATATTGGCCAATATATTTCTTTTTTCCCTGTTCAAATTTTGGATTGAGTATCTGTCACCTACAATTGAGTCTCATTCAGTACAACTCTTCAGGCATTATTGTCTTTCTGTCATGTCCTCTGGGTAGCTTTTTACCAAGTGGGTTCAATCAAGATCTATTGACTTCAAGACTATACCACAGTAGCTTAAACAGGCAGGGTATTTATCAGTCTTCTACAACAAGGAGCCCCAGGCTGCATGGGTCCAGTATTGGTATATAGGGTCATCAGATGCTTAGGTTGTCTTCTGCCTCTCTGGCTTGGCCCTTAAGGTTGTCCCCCTCATGGTGCAAGACTGCAATTCTAGAAATTGCCTCCTCACATGGCTGCTTTATTTTAAATGGAAGTTTCTTCCCAAATTCCTTCATCATCTTGAGTTGTTGGTTTATTGGGTTTGTTTGCTTTTTTGGTCCATTTTTGTTAAGATCAGAGGGAAGAAATTCTAGCAGCCATTTATCAGACTTACCTTTATATTTCTGTTAAAGAAAAGCAAACCCCAACACTAGTTAAGGGTGGTAAAGGCAGATTTCATTCATTGCCTTTGCAATAGGGGAAAGAGATGCAAGTGCACATCTGATCTGTGTAGAGGTGACTGGGTATTTTAAAGGGAGAATGAGGGGGATGAAGTGAGGCTTGAACAGAGACAGACAAGTAGAAAGTAAAAAAAAAAAGCAGATAGGTTGGTCAGTGTGATAGGCCATCTGGGTTTGCTAATGGGTGCTTATCGAAGTTAGCCACCTACTGTCCCACAGAGACTAGGTTATGGGGTCCTATCCTTCCTGATAATAATGTTTTAAAGGAATAAGTCTTTCAGGTTGTTGAGAAAGATATGCCAGGGTTGTAGGAGATATATACATATCTCAAATGGACAGTGGAAGGAATCACAATTCTAAGTTTTTAAATACATTATGAAAAGCAAGATCAGAGGCCTTTGAGGTTGTTGGGTGGAAAAAATGGTAAATTCTTCTGAGATCCTTGAGTTTTTGGTTTTTTGTTTTCCCAGACAGAAACTCAAGGGAGACTGGGTCAAGCAAGGGACATGATGGAAGGCAGCTAGAAGCCATGTTAGAGTTTGCTTGAGTTTTCTGGTGTGGTAGAGTGGACCAAATCCTTTTTGCCGAAAGTTGCTGTTCTTTGAGCACAAAATGGAGGCCTGGTTGGGCAGGGCTCCAAGGTGCATGACCAAAATCTTGCTCAAGGAGAGGTCTTTGTCATTTCCATGGCCAGAATTAAATTATCAGTCCATAATAGATGAAGCCATAAGAAGCTCTAGGCTTATATTGTGGCAAAAGAGAGGTGATTTCTGTTATTAGTAGAGAGTCCAAACTTAGACTGCTCAGAATTCTCTCCTGGAGCTGGGAAAGACTTTTTTTCTGAGCTGGTGAACAAAATCCGATTTCCATGGGCTGGAAGAAGGGGATGAGTGTCAGCTTTGGGTCTCCCAGCGGGTCTCTATGCCAGTTTCCCAGCCGTGACGGCCAGAAGGCCCATTACTGTCCCTTAACCACATTCCTGTTCCACAACAATTCTAGAGGGAGGAAAAATGGTCTAAAGAGCCCAATTTGTTTTGCTTCCTCAGGGACAGCCCAATATATCTTGAAAGGCATAGAATGATGGGGTAAGAATGTTTTCTTCTTTTTGACCATGGGGATGGTGGTTTGGCAGAACAGCAAGGTAATGGCTACAAGTCACTGAGACAAGGATGAAGTTACTGAATCTGGGTCTTAGTTACAAAACAAGTGATCCACAGGCCTCACTTTGAACTGACCTCCCCCTTTTCACTCCCAGCACCCTGCCCTGTAATAAATCTGGATGGGCATGAGAAGTGGAATCCTAACTGGAGAACAAGTAGGAAGATTTTCTTAAGCAAAAGACTACAGGTTGCCTAAAAAATATGTCCTTGAAAAGTTAATTAGATTTTGAATTAGGAGAATTTAGTATTTAAAGGGATCTTATAGTGACTCTTTATGGAAATAGAAGTAAACAATTTTGGTGAATCATAACTCTGTTTGGTATATCAAAAAGTCTAAAGGCCAGACACATCTGAACAATAATAGAATTATTCTAAACATTTAAAAAAATCAGTGACAATTCATCCCCCAAAATTTGAAAAACAGTCTGCTGTTGTGGGTGGTGTGTAGTGATCGTGTGAAGTACTAGGCTGGTGAGTGACAACTGGTGATGTCTAGGTGGGCTAGTCCACAGGCTAAAAATGGAGAGGCAGATGGTAATGGATGTTGGCAGGGCTCTCATGGCATTCTCACAGGTGACAAATGCATCGTGACTGTATAGGTCCCTTAAGTCTTTACAAATAACAGTCATTTTGGAGTGTTAGATTATAATTGTGCAAATATATTTTATATATACTATCCAATAATCTGTATCATTGAAGGACACATAAGACCATTCAAAATAAACATTTGGATTGCATGAAGTCTTTCATGAATATCATGTTTGTTTGGATTTAAAATATCCAAGTTCTGGAAATACCGATAATTTAGAATAGATCAGATAATGGGCATTTTGGGTAAACTACTACAGTATTTGTTTTCTGACTGAGGGTTTTCAGATATTATTTTGTATCAGGACTTCACACTAGACCAGAGATTGGCCAACTTCAGCCCACAGGCCATACGTGGTGCACTGGTTACATCCAGCCCACTGCCTATTTCTATATGACTCCTCAGCTAAGTATGGTTTTCACAATTTTTTTTTAAAATTTATTTATTTGTCAGAGAGAGAGGGAGAGAGAGCGTGAGTGAGCACAGGCAGACAGAGAGGCAGGCAGAGGGAGAAGCAAGCTCCCTGCCGAGCAAGGAGCCCGATGTGGGACTCGATCCCAGGACGCTGGGATCATGACCTGAGCCGAAGGCAGCCGCTTAACCAACTGAGCCACCCAGGCGTCCCGGTTTTCACAATTTTTAATGTAAAAAAATATTTTATGATACATGGGAACTGCATGAAATTCAAAATTCAGTGTGTTTAAATAAAATTTTATTGGTTCATAGCTTTGGTCAGTTGTTTCCGTACATATTGTATATGGCTGCTTCTGTGTTAACAATGGCTTAAGTAAATAATGGTCACAGGCCACATGGCCTTCAAAGCTGAAAATACTAACTTGCCCTTTACAGAAAAAGTGTGCCTATTCTTTCACTAGAGTCTTTTAGTGACTTCTGTTCTTCCCACAATAGGAGAAAGGAGCTCCTTTCTCTTGGGGTCAACCTGTCTGAGCATTCCTTTGGGCTGAGTGCCCATGAGCTCATGGGGCTCCTCCCAAATTACAACCACACAGGGTTAAAACCTGAGTGTGCCCTCCTTTTAGCTCACTGTTCCTCAGCAAATGAAGAGGGAGACTCAAGGGAAGAATTTTCCCTGTCCACATTTAAATAGTTGATGCCCGAATAGCAGATGAATAACATCTCCATGGTATTCCTATGAAAACATGAATAATCATTTACTTCCCATTTTCCTTTTGCCTCAGGGCATATCAGTATTTTATTTGCATGTGTATATTTTAATCATTTAATTTCCTCAGTATTCCCCCACATATATAACTTACAGGGATATGCTGAGGAAGGCTACCTAAGAGTGGGCAGAGAGGGCTCCAGGAGGCTGACTGGATCATTCATTTATTCATGCCTCTTGTAAAAGCTTATTGAAGAAGATCCAATGTGACCCTCAGGAAGCTCAAAATCCCATAGGGGAATAAAACCATAACCAAATAAAGTGCAACAGGATATACGAAATAAAATGGATATGAGCACAGTGCAGAGATAGCATGGACGAGAACTTGGTTTATTCTGTAGAGGCTGGAGTTAAGGGCATGTGGTCAGGAAAGGCTTTGAAGAGTCATACCTGGCCTGGGACTGCAGGAAGAATGGCTCTATTTGTCTGGGCTCTCAAAGGAGGCAACAGTTTCAGGCAAAGGATACCAAATGTGCAATGGCACTAAGTCTTAGAAAGACCCCATGTGTTTGGAGAATTCAAAATAGTTCATTATTCCTAAAGAATAAGTTTTAAGATGGAACAAGAGGGAGGATAAAGGTGCCACTAGAAAGGTAGGTGGGAACTAGGAAGATAGGAAGAGGTGTCATGGGTCACTTTAGTGTTGAGTCTAAAAGATGCCAACCAAACATTTCAAGCTAGAGGCAGATAATCCTCATTCTGTTCCTAACTAGTTTTCTAAATCTAGCTGAGTGTATTTGTTATACCTCTGTGAAACATGATGTCTTTGTAGGTTTAAGTAAATGTTTGTATTGGTAAGTAATTATTTTGGGGTTTGGGGATTGTCCTAATTTCTTTATTCAATTATTCATTCAAGTGAACAATTACTGAAGGCCTACTTTGTGCCAGGGACTGTGGTAGGAACAAGGGATAGAGCAGTGATCTGAACAAACTTTTCCCTTGTGGAGCTTATGTTTTAGCTGGTACTCATGAGCTGTCTGTGGTCCTTCATTGTTCGGCCACCTAGAAGGTTTGGGGAGAACCACATGAGCCTGTTGTTTGGTTTTATCTGTGTTGGCCCAACCATTTTGGTTCTCTTCTCTGTGTCGCCACAGGAAGTCATTTTCTGTTTTGTACTTTTATCCCTTTTTGGTCAAAAGGGTATCCTCGTGGCTGTTTTGGTGCAAAAAACCAGAAGGATGGTATCTGTCACTCTACAGGTCAGGGCTGAATGCCGTGGAAGGTGAACACACATGAAACATAAAAGGAGAAGTTCCCAGGAGAACATGGGCTCATCCATTATTTGCTCAATCTGTGGCTTTCCAACATTTTCTGGCTGTGGCTCAAAGAACAACATTTTAGATCCAAGAGAGAAGTTTCACAGAGTCATGCAAGTGATGCCCTGAGACTTCCTGTCTGATCCTGCTTTACTTACAAATGTTGGCAGGGACCTGCCAAATTGATTTCACAACCCACCGTGACTGGGTCACTGCCTCCAAGCTAAGAAACACTGCATGAAATTGAACATTCCTTGTTGGCTGACATGGGGTTTTAAATTTATTTCTCTCAGCTCTCACTAAGTAGCTGCTGATGAATTGTTTCAGCTTCTACTTGGCCTTTTAGAACCCAAGCAACTGTATACAAACTGAGCTATAGATCATTTAGTCTGTGTTACCAGAGGAAACCCGGTCCTTCTTGCTCTATTGCATACTCTGCCCCTAGTGGGGTAAGCCAGGCTGCCCTATGGTAATGACTTTGGGCATTAAACAGACTCAGATGTGGTGGGAAAGTAGCAGCCTCCCCACACTCTGTTCCTTAGAGAGGGCCTCACTGTTAGGTCTGAATAAATAAATTATCCTGACAGAACAGTTTTCCCCAGAGAAGACTGCAGGTCTGAGCTTGTGTGCTTGGCTCCGGTTGGAGTACATGGACTCTTTTAAGGGTTTCTGATATGGGTGAGGAGGTGGGAAATTTAGAGATGTTTGTCTCCTTTATTCTAATGGTGTTCAGAAGATTTACCCAGAAAATCTAGGATAAGAGGGGAAAAATGATAAATACGCATTTTTCTGGGGATCACCAACCCTGACATATCCAAGGATTTCATGTGGTTTTAATAGGGGACACTTCACCTTGTTCTGCTCTTTGCTCCTGAACTAATCTTGGTGGCGATTACTAGAATCTGATAGGATGATGGATGGATTCCTTCCTTTGGGCTCTTGCTTAGCATTTCTGCAGTGCCCTTTATTTTCAATTAAAACAATCCCTTGGGCAGACTAGCTTGGTGACTCCTTGGATTGATTTTCTCTCTCAGATATACACACTTGCAGGCTTCTGGGGGATGCTTTGAATAGAGTTTTCTGTTAGCTTGAACTTATCAGGTCTGAATTCCTATTGATCATATTTAGTTGATTTTGATAAGTATTTGTTGAGCTTTAGCTTGTCAGAGGGAGCCCTTGGATTAGTCAGTGCACAGATGAGAGCTTCTGGAAGGATGGATGAGAAAAGGACCTGCTTCCAGGAGGTGATGGGGCTGGATCTTTCTTGAAGAAAATAGCAGATGCAGGAAGGGGAAGTAAAAAGGTGCAGGTCCTGAGGAGGAGAGAGCCAAGGGACATAATCAAGTGCTGGTGCATTAGGAGAGAAGTCAGATGTGCACACGCAGCATGCTCAGACCTGTACAGTGCGATCCCCAGTGCATTCTTGCCACCTTTTTGATGCATAAATCTCTGGGCCTACACAATTACTTAACATCATATCCTTAGGCTGGTGTGAGTGTTTCCTTTCTCGACAGTCTCTGCACTCATTGTGATCTGCTTTCAGAGCAGTCCATGGTTATACTTGTCTGATCAGAAAACCTAGGCATAGCGGTATTCATGGAATAGTCTCTTGTCTAAGAATTTACTATGACCTCAAAGAGCCAGGCCAGGCTATTACTTCCGTTGACTTAGAATAGTGAGCCTGTTGTAACTTCTCTCACAGCAAGCGAGCCAGTCATGTCACATTGGGTCATTTGGCCTGTATTCTGTAGCGGTAGGTTCAACTCAAGGGAGGCTGAGGGAGAAGTTTGTTCCTCTCTCATGCGACAGTCATTAGACAGTCCTGTACTGGAACGGTACTCCATGGGGTCAAGGCCTTCCATCTAGTTGCTGTACTGTGCATAGCCTCTACTATGGAGTTTACCTCATGGTCCAAGGTGTCCATTCCAGCTCCAGCCATCATGTCTGCTTTCCAGCCAAAGGGAAAGAGGGAAGGGTACACACATGCTTTTTCTCTTTACGAAGCACTTCCCAGTAGTTGTGTATAGTCCTCCCACTAACATCCCATGCTAGAACTTATGTATGTGGCCACATTTGGCTCAAGGCAGGTGCAGATATGTGGGCTTTATTCTGGGCAGCTGTATGTCCAATTATGCGGTGACTTCCAGACTTTCCCCAGGCCATTCCCTGTTGTTGATCAGTTCTTTCTTCAGAAATAAGAGTAACACCACAGTCGGGCTACAGGCTTTCAAGTCAGGAGACAAAGGAGAGGGTCAATTATCTACCTTCTGTGTACACTTGACTTACGTCATTCGCTTAATCCTCACCACCAATGTAGGGAGGAAATATGCTTATATGTTCAGATAAGGATCTGAGAGGTTAAATGAGTGGTGGTCAGGCAACTAGTTAGTGGCTGAACAGGATTTAAACTCGGGTGTGTCTGACTGCACACCCTGGATTATTTCTGCTACGCTTTCCCCCTGGGGCTGTGGAACATTCACCCTGACCCTCAGGATGCTTCTGCAGACTTGAAGCCCTCAAGGGTCATGTGGTGGGAAGGCTCTGCAGAACCTGTCATTGCAGTCTCCTATGTGCCAGCCATATACCTGAAAGGTGACCACTCTGTATATGTCACGTGTCCTGGTGGTACAGTCTCACTCCCGGGAGAAACCGTGAACAGGGCTGTGGCTTAGGGAAAAAACTATTTCAGTGACTCTTTTTCCAGATGCCTTAGTTTTCTTTTTTGCGTTGTTGCTTCTGTAACCGAAATAGTCTGGTATATTTTGAGCTGTTTTCTTTTCTGTATAAAACATCTGCTAGCAGGGTCCTATGCTTTTCAGAAAAATCTGCATGTTTCCAGACATTTCATTCTGGTGTATTCATGGAGAAGAAAAATTAGACATGGTGAGGGTCCTAGGATGGGCCTTTAATCCACCCTGGCCAGGTCTATGCTACTTTTTTAAAGGCCTCCAACCTCCTTTGGTGAACTGTGCTGGTACCAAATAATTTTAATGTTCTGGAAATTCTTAGAATTAGCCAATTAGTTAATATTTTTATTAAGTCATTAGAAGTCTTAATGCAATTGACCAGCCTTGAATTTGTCACTCTTTTCATCATTATGATTTGGTCAGAATCCCTGTAAAGTCATGCAATACTTTTTTTTACATGGCTTCCATGTGTGAGATGGACCTTCACAGAGTGACTAATTTATTCTTAGAGGCAAGCTGATGTCAGGACAGAATTAATCCACTCCTGCCATTTATTACCTACTAATAATCTTAGTTATAAAATATGAAGCTTCCTTCTCACAGAGCTTAAAAGATACAGGTCTCAAGAGAAACAAAACAAAAATAAACTATTGGGACTACACCAAAAAGTTTCTGCAAAGCAAAGGGAACAATCAACAAAACTAAAAAACAATCCACTGAATGGAAGAATATATTTACAAGTGACATATCCAATAAGGGTTAGTATCAAAAATAGACCTTTATAAAACTCAACACCTAAAAAAACCAAATAATCCTATTAAAAATAGGATGACATGACATCCCATGAGCAGACATTTCTCCAAAGAAGACCTAGATGACCAACAGACAAATGGAAAGATGCTCAATATCACTCATCATTAGGGGAATGCATATCAAAACTACAATGAGTTATTACCTCACACCTGTCAGAATGGCTAAAATCAACTACACAAGAAACAGGTGTTGGCAAGGGTCTAGAGAGAGGGGAACCCTCTTGCTCTGTTGGTGGAAATGCAAACTGGTGCAGTCACTGTGTAAAATAATATGGAGGTTCCTGAAAAAGCTAAAATGGAACTACCCTACAGTTTAGTAGTTTAGTAAATTTATTTTACTAAAATGCTAATCCACAGGGATACATACACCCCTACTTTTATTGCGGCATTATTTATGATAACAAAATTATCAAAGTAGCCCAAGTGTTTGATAGATGAATGGATAAAGAATATTATTCAGCTATAAAAAAAGAATGAAATCTTGCCATTTGCAATGACATGGATGAAATATATAATGCTAAGTGAAATAAGTGAGTCAGAGAAAGACAGATACCATATGATTTTACTCATATGTGGAATTTAAGAAACAAAAGAGCAAAGGAAAAAGAGATGAACCAAGAAATAGACTCTTAATCTTAGAGAACAAACTGATCAGATGAAAGTTGGGTGGGGGGAATGGATGAAATGGTGAAGAGGATTCAGAGTGCACTTATGATGAGCACTGAGTAATGTACACAATTGTTGAATCACTCTATTGTATATCTGAAACTAACATAGCATTGTAGGTTAACTATACTGGAATTAATAAAAAAAAAGCATTAAAAAACTAAAAGAAAAAGGTACAGATCCAATGGGTTGGACAGAGGTTGAGCACTGGAGTAGAAACTGACCTTACTCAAAAAGAGGATATTTTTTCCAACTAGAATGGGAAGATTAGAGGATGGAGATACATTTAAAGAATGGGGAAGAAAGTTGAGGGGCATTCACTTCTGTATGTGTTTGTGTATGTGTCAGCCTTTATTTCTCTGTAAAGTGGGAAGCAAGGTTATCTGCCAAGACATCAGTGTTGTCAAGACCAGGAAAGAGAGTTGGCTAGATACACAAAGGAATGATGGGCAGAGCTGAAGTTTTGTTGGATGCAGTCAGCAGGAGTAAGAAGAGAGAAGATAGGTTTTTTTGTTAGATCTAGGGCTGGTGTATTGTCGAGGGTGTCCAATAGAAAGGACCAAGGGGAGCTGAAGATATGGATAGGAATGTAGTTGGAAGCCAAAGATCATTGATTCATTCATCCATTGGACAAATATTTCTTAAGCAACCATGGGAGACAGTGTGGCTGGCTAGGGAAGGAGGTAAAGATAGGAGTAAAAGGATATTATTGAAGAAATGGAGGACTGGGAGATTAGAAGCCTCGCAAGGTTTGAGGATCAACCAAGGAAGTGAGGGCATGAGAAATCTGAAAGTACAAAAATGGAAGCCAGTGTTTCAGTAGTTCTGTTTTTGTGCCAGGCACTATTATGGATGTTTTGCACACATAAGCTCATTTGAATCTTTTAGTAACTCTATGAGGTAGAACTATTATTACTAACATTTTACAAGCATGGAAAGATTAAGTAATTTGCCCATATTTCCCAATTAGTGCATTGTGGTAGAGCTGGGATTTGAACCCAAGGAGTTTGGCATCAAAACTCAGTATTTCCATATTGTACTGTTTCTAGGAGCTTGTGGTCAGAATGGGATGCAGGATGTTACAGGTGGAAGATTTCAGGTGATGACGCAGTAGGAGAAAGTGCCCAAGGCCGAGTGTGGGCAAAGGTCACTGGGAACAAGATGGCTAGGTGTCTAAGCCATGGAATTACTAACGTCCCCTGGAATACTGACAAGGTTAGGGGCTTGAAGCTGAAAGCATCACAAGTGCGGCTGGGGATTAGAAGGTAGCAGATGACAAAATGAAGAGATGGAGAAGGTGATAAAATCAGATGGCCTGAGTCCAAAAGCTCAAGAGTTATTAAAGGTTGAGTAGGGGAGGAACAGTTTGGAAATACTATTGCTGAGGGAGGAAGAAGCTAAGACTCTTCTCAACCCTGAGTCTGAGGGATTGGGAAGTTGTGTTCCTGGGAAGGAGCTAGGCTCCAGCTAAGCAGCCAGATGAAAGGAGCGTACTCTGCATGAGCTGAAGGTGTTTTTCCACTACAAGGTTCCAGGGCTGGGGAGGGAAGAGCATTTGGGGAGCTTGGTTCAAGGGCATAAGAATAGAGAAAGTTAGAATGGAAGTAGGGCAAAGGGTGGGAGGTTGAAGGGGCTCACCTTCTGGGTGATGACTGAGACATGGTGGACTGTTTGGCATTGAGTTCCATACTGGGGCTTGTATAAGTTTGCATGGGCCTCAGTGCAGGCCAAGGGCTCCATACAGGCTTTCGTCCAAGGGTACCAAGTAGGCCTTCCATCTGAACTGGACCAGTGAACCCACTTTCCACAGGACCATCAGCTCTCCCTTAGCCACAGCAAGAAGCTGTGAAATAGGCTTATTCTGATTTACACTCCATCCCTACACAATAGGATTTTTAATCCTGTGTTATTAAGCTCCTTGATCTTCTAGCCCTTGACAGTCTGCTAATGGACCCCTTTTCAGATGACTATTTTAAAATGCATCAAATTAGATACCCAGGATTACAGAAGCAACCAGTTTAATGCATATAGGTTATCAGATTATGAAAAACAAATTTGTGATGTAGAAAGGTACATGCTCTATTACTAACACACTAATTACTAAGATAAGAACCAGCAGCAGGTCTAGTAACAATTAAAATTTCAAAGTAATGATGAACATAAATAATAAGATATAACATTGACATGAAGATTTCTGTGATTCCCCTCCCCCCAACCCTGAGAGAGAGCATGAGTACGAGCAGAGGAGGGGGCTGAAGGAGAGGAGGAGAGAGACTTTTAAGCAGGCTCTATGCTGTGGATGGAGCCTGAGGTGGGGCTCAGTCTCATGACCCTGAGATCATGACCTGATCCAAGATCATGAGTCAAAGGTATAACTGACCAAGCCACCAGGGTGCCCCAAGATTCCTGTGATTTTTATTGCTCACAAAATGTCAGGTGTTGTTCATACTGCTGTGGTCTGTTCACTACATGCATAATACAGTGAGATGGTATATTTCAGTTAGACATTAGTGAAAAAAATATCTAATATTTTTCCCACCCAGATCCACATAGCCTCTGAATTCTACTCACAGACCCTTTGGGTGGTGAGAACCCCAGATTAAGAACCCAGTGTAGAGGAAGCTCACAAGTAGGACCATATTCTTGAAATGCAGACATTTGAGGATTTCTGGCTTTTCCCATTCCACTATATCAGCCATACATTGTAAATAACTAATTAGAAACTAACATAGCTGATGGTGGTTGCATTTATGGGTGGACCTCATTCATAAAACTTTGCGAATACAGTATAATTATCAGAGCTTTAGAGTGATTTGTGTCCCTCGCTGTGTAAAATCAGAGTGAGACCAGAGCCTGGGACAGACACAGGTCATTGGAGTTCTCACTGAAGCTACATTCTTACAAGTCCCTCCTTTGCTCTATGCTCCAGATCTCCTTCTAGGATGGGGGTTCTCAACCTTAACACTGGTGGCATTTAGGGATGGATAATTCTTGGTTGTGGGGCTGTCATGTGCATTGGGGAGGTTTGGCAGTAACCCTGATCACTAATGGCAGTAGCATTATTCCCCAAGTCATGACAACCAAAATTGTCTCTGAATGCAGCCAAATGTCCCTTAGGGACTAAAATCCTTCCTGATTGAGAGCTGTTGCTCTAGGACACAGTTTTAGCTGTTGACCCAATTGTCACAGCCCCTGTTTGCTATGGCAGTCGTCACTTTCACAGGAAGACAGCTTTGCATATTTTGGAATGACATCCATCCCCTTTATGTCATGTTCACCTGTTACTAATAACACAGGGGAACATTGACAAATCAAGGGGCACTGTTACTCTGATCATGAGTAGAGCCTGTTTCTCCCTGTCCCCAGTGTTCATCACTAGAAAATAGGTAACACTTTTTCCCTCCAAATAATAGATGATTATACTTTCCACTGTTAAATGTTTGCAAACTGCTTTTGTGGTGACAAATGTTTTTTGAGGGCATGTTGCAAGTAGATGAGCTATTGTCCCGGAGTAGGAGAGAAACAGAAATATTGAGCCTTTTCATAGAAAACCTTTACAATCTCCCTTTCCTGGACATTTTTTTTTTTTTATAAAAAAAGATTAGAGACCTATTTGATGAGAATGATTTGGCTGAGGTTCGGCCTGGAGTAGGAAGGAGCTCGATGACATCTGGAATTCTGTTCTAACTGTTCAGTTATGGAACACTAAGAAAATCATCATTGTAACTTGCTCCCGAGTTAGCATCTCTTATCTATATATATAAGCATGTGCAAACAGTGATTTTTTTTTTAAGATTTTACTTATTTATTTGACAGACAGAGATTACAAGCAGGCAGAGAGAGAGGAGGAAGCAAGCTCTCCGCGGAGCAGAGAGCCCAATGCGGGGCCGGATCCCAGGACCCTGGGATCATGACCTGAGCTGAAGGCAGAGGCCTTAACCCACTGAGCCACCCAGGTGCCCCCAAACAGTGATTTTTTTTTTATCAGCAATTTGATATTTTTATATTTTTTTATGCTTAACATTCATATATAATCTCTCCTACTCATACTTCTATAGGGAATATGTAGCATCAGTTCAATAATGGGGTGGATCTGAAGTAAAAGGAGCAATGGGTCTGGCTTAAGGGGTAAGCACAGGAGCTTTTGTGCTCTGGTTGTGAGTGTGGGTGGCTGCAAACAGTGATTTTTATTTGAAAATGTAACTGTTAATTGTCATTTCTCATTTTATGTTTGCAAACCACTTTCTACCACTCTTTACCTTTCCATGTACTCATTACTAAAAGACATTTCAGGGGCCAGGTAAAAAACAGAACATTCTTTCTCATTCTAGCTTTTCTCCTATTGGGCCCTGCAGAGGATTATGTTACCCCTCCCGCTTGGATTTCTTAGCCTGCTTTTGTATAGCATTATACAGTTTTCAGAGACCTTCCATACACTTTTCCATGTTGGATACTCCCCCAAATTCTATCAGACTGGCATCATTACTCCCATTTTAAATCTACAGAAACAGTCTCAAGAAGTAGGGTTTAGGCGTACCTGGGTGACTCAGTTGGTTAAGCAGCTGCGTTTGGCTCAGGTCATGATCTCAGGATCCTGGGCTGGATCCTGGCCTTGGGTTCCCCACTCATCAAGGAGTCTGCTTCTTCCTATCCCTTGCCCTTTTCCTCTGCCATTCCCCTCTACTCATGCTTGCTCTCTCTCTCTTTTCTCCCAAATAAATCTTTTTTTTTTTTTTTTAAGAGGTAGAGCTTACCAGCTCAGGACCGTGGTGTTGGATTGTCTAAATGAGGTCATTCTTGAGGTATATTGGTCTTATGCACCAGTGGAGAAGGGGTAAACCAGCAACTGAGGTGCCATGAAGGATGAGGTAATATTGTGGGGATCAGTGTCATGTGATTGACAGTGGTGGAGAGAAAGAAGCTTTGGCAGAAAGGGGCAGAGTGGAATCTAACCAGCATCTGTGTACGTGGGTGTCATCACAGGGAAACCATAGAGCCACTGAAGCAGGGCAGCTGTCTTACCCAGAGCCCCCAAGCTCTGCTTTGTAAAAGGGTATTGTCAGAGCCCCTCGAAGCCTTGGCACATCAAAGTTTATGACCTTAAGAAAAGGCAGAGGCTGGGCACCTGGGTGGCTCAGTGGGTTAAGCCTCTGCCTTCGGCTCAGGTCATGGTCTCAGGATCCTGGGATCGAGTCCCGCATCGGGCTCTCCGCTCGGCAGGGAGGCTGCTTCCTCCTCTCTCTCTCTCTCTGCCTGCTTCTCTGCCTACTTGTGATCTCTCTCTGTCAAATAAATAAATAAAATCTTAAAAAAAAAAAGGCAGAGGCAAGTTAAGTAGTTTGTCTAAAATGGCGTGGTGCAAAAATAAAACTTGGAGTTGGGCGGGGTCCTGTTTAGGCAACATTCCCCCTGTAGAACTTGAGAGTTCTCTTTTAGTGTGATGGTCCCAGTTGGCTGGATCCTCAGTGTGGATATCAGAGTTCTCTAGAGAAACTGAACCAAGAGGAATACAGGAAGGCTTCTTAGAAGGAGTTGGCTCATATGATCTGCCTTCTGGAAGTCGAGGGCCCAGGAGAGCCAGTGGTGTAATTGCAGTCCAAACCTGAGAACCAGGGGACCAGTGGAGTAAGCCCCAGTCTGAGAGCAGATGTCAGGGGGCAGAAGAAGATGGACATCTCTGCTCAAGCAGAAAACAAGCCTTTGCCCTTTTCCCGCCCTTTTGTTCTAGTCAAGCCCTCAAGGGATTGGATGATGCCCACCCACGTTGAGGAGGGTGATCTTTACTCAGTCCACCAATTCAAATGCTAATCTTTCCCAGAAACTCCCTGAAAGTCACACCCACAAATGTTTTACTAACTCTGGGCATCCTTCAGCCCAGCCAAATGGGCACATAAAAAGTTACCCATCATACCCCCCTCCAATTGAGGTCAAGCAGGTGTTCATCAAGTTGTTGTTACCCCCTCTGGGGCAGGTGCCAAAGAGGCTCCTTTAACAACGGTGCTTTGGTGATAGAGACTCTCTCTTGGATGTTGGAGGAGTAGCAATGTCCTCAGTGGAACAGGACCTCCTCGCCATATCAGAATCAGCTCTGCAGGGAGGGGTGATGCTTCACAGTTGCTGCTCTAGAGAACAGATGATCTAGATACCTCGTACTCAATTCCAGCCGGGGCTCCTGTGTGCAGAATCCCTTCCTGTAGGGAGGCATGCAGGCAGACTGGCAGATCAGGTGATATGGATCCAAATTAGGTTTGACTATTGGTATAAGTTATACATCCCTAAAAGGAGTTCCAGGGGGAGCTTACTGAGGTTATGCAACCTCCCTTATTTAAGAGACCACATCCTGTTTGGTGACTGCGTGCAGTCCTGCCAGTGGGCAGGAGGAGGCATGATACGTGGCTGTTGGTTCACTTCTTCAGTTCACTGATGCAGCCCTACTGAGGCTCTCAAGCCTTATAGTTCCTGGGAAAAAAAAACAAAACACAAAAACAGATACTCAGCAGGAAACAGCCAAGAAAAGGCAGTCATTTCAGGCTTTGTCTTTCTTTCCTTTCGTTGTTTTCTTTCGTGTATTCTCTTCTGGGCCTGGGGCCTTTTGAATGTTTTCTTCCCAAGATTTTGGCTTTCTAAGCCCTCTAAGAGAGAATAAAGTTTGGGTTTGCTGTGGGCAAGTGTCGGAAATACTTCCTGTGGTGCCGGCTGGCTAATACTGCATACCTTGGGCCATGGTTTTCTTAGGCACCTCTTCCAAGCTCTGAGTATGTCTGTATTAAGCTATGTTTGAAAAGCATGGAGATGCCATTTGCTTGCTGTGTTTGAGCACGCTAAAGCCCTGGGTGTGCACACCTGCATTCCTTGATGGCTCCCATATGCCCCAGCAGGCCTTGAGGTTGGAAGAAACTTATTTAGGACTTGGCAGTCTTCATCTCCTTCAGACTTAGGGGGCTCTCTGAAGAACTCGCTTCATTATATTTTCTGGAATTTGCTTGTAGTTTGAGATGGATAGAACCTAACGCATCTCATTAGTGCTTTTGAAATGCAGATGCAATTTCACTTGAGATTGAATTAAAAAAATGTCTCTGCCCTTGATGATTGGAGTGGGGTCTAAGGGATTCTAGTGTGGTTCAAATTGAGTTAAATAGTTTCAGTGCATTCCTTGGGCAACAAGAAGCAATCTCTTTGGAGTGTTTTGGACCAAAAAGTATGTATTAAAGAATTCATTCTTTAACTTTCATATTATTGCTCTTTAATTATGTGGTAGTAGTAATCATCTCTAGATGAGATTTTTTTTAATCAGAAAGAGCTCTTTTTTTGTACTTTTTGGTATAAATGATGCAGTTTCTCTTAAATCAGTGGCATTAAAAAAAAAGGAAAGAGGATTATTATGGCATAAAAAAAGACTCAGAAACTCAAACAACCAAATGCAATATAAGGGCTTTATTTGGATCATAATTTGAACAAACCAAAAGAAAAAAAAAGACATCCATGAGGCACTTGTACTGGGCATTAGCTAATAGTAAGGAGTTGTTATTCTATTACATTATAGGGGTTATTTTTTTTTCTTTTTTCTTTTTTTTCTTTCTTTTTTTTTTTTTTTTTTTTTAATTTAAAGTAGACTCCATGCTAGGCCCAACACAGGGCCTTAACTCAGGACCTTGAAGTTAAGACCTGAGCTGAGACCAAGAGTTGGAGGCTCAATCAACTAAGCCACCCAGGCACTTGAGGTGTTACACTTTTTAAAAAATGCTTTTATCAGGGGTGCCTGGGTGGCTCAGTTGGTTAAGCAGCTGCCTTCAGCTCAGGTCACGATCCTGGACTCACAGGATCGAGTCCCACATCGGGCTCCCAGCTCCATGGGGAGTCTGCTTCTCCCTCTGACCTTCTCGCCTCTCATGCTCTCTCTCACTGTCTTTCTCTCAAATAAATAAATAAAATCTTTAAAAAAAAAAAAAAAATGCTTTTATCAGCTAGGGAAGCCTACAAAAGCAATTGCAGGTTAGATTATGTGATATCTGGGATTTCCTTTAAAATATTTTTTCTGAAAATAGTAAGAGAAGGGCCACTGGGTAGATGAAACAGAAGAGGTAAATTCTGGGGAGTGTTGAAGGCCAATGGTGATAGGTACATGGCAGTTCACTATACCAATCTTTCTACTTTTATGTGTGCCTGGAAATTTCCATAATAAAAATATTTTTTAAAAAAGATTCCTTTTCTGGGTGGAGATGGAAAATAGGAGCTGGCAAATATCACATCAGCTGATAGGAAGAAGACTGGGATATTAGGGTGTCTTTTTTTTTTTTTTTGGCTGTTAATATCCACTTTGAAAGTCTTTAAGTACTTGGGGTTTTTTTGGGGGGGGGGGTTTAAAATTTTTTTGTCTACAAGATGGAAGTTGCTCTGGGGAAGTGACTACGTTTTACTAATCTTCTAATGCCCTCAGTGCCAAATCAGTGTTTCCTGACTTGACATAATTTTTTTTAAAGGAATATAAACGTCTATGATTATAGTATCTTCACGTTAAGTGAAGATTAATGTTTAATATTAATGTTTTTTATTTCTTATATAAATATCCTTGATATTTATATCCTCTATTTTGATGAAATATCCTCTATTATCTTGGGTAATAATTCCATGTGCTAGAGTCTACTTTCCTGATAACACTATAGCCACACCAGCTTTTTTTTTTTTTTTTTAAGATTTTGTTTATCTAGACATTTTAACAATGTTTATTCTTCCGATCCAAGAGCATGGGATGGTCTTCCATCTTTTTGTGTCTTCTTCAATTTCTTTCATGAGTGTTCTGCAGTTCCTCGAGTACAGATCTTTTACCTAGAGCAATCTATACTTTTAATGCCATTCTGATCAAAATTCCACCGGTATTTTTCAAAGAGCTGGAGCAAATAATCCTAAAATTTGTATGGAATCAGAAGAGACCCCGAATTGCTAAAGAAATGTTGAAAAACAAAAATAAAACTGGCAGCATCTCGTTACCTGATTTTAAGCTTTACTACAAAGCTGTCATCACCAAGACAGCATGGTACTGGCATAAAAACAGACACATAGGCCAGTGGAACAGAGAGCCCAGATATGGACCCTCAACTCTATGGTCAAATAATCTTCGACAAAGCAGGAAAAAATATACACTGGAAAAAAGACAGTCT
>PISX010015458.1:0-49507 GCA_004024625.1 Mellivora capensis
TTTCAATCTGGGTGTATCCTTAGGTTCAAAATGGGTCTCCTGTAGACAACATATGGATGGGTCCTGTCGTTTTATCCAATCTGCAACCCTGTGTCATTTTATGGGCGCATTTAGGCCATTCACATTGAGAGTGATTATCGATAGATATGTTTTTATTGACATCGTGTTACCTTTGGGGTCTTTCTTTCTTTAGATTGTCTCTGTATTTCTGTACAATGATATTCTTGGGGTTTTTCCTCTTTTATAGAATCCCCCTTAGTATTGCCTGTAATGTAGGCTTGGTGTTTGCAAACTCTTTTAAGGTATGGCCATCTTGGAAACTCTTTATCTCTCCATCCATTTTGAATGTCAGTCTTGATGGATAAAGTATTCTTGGCTGCATGTTCTTCTCATTTATTGGCATGAAAAATCTTGCCAGCCCTTTCTGGCTTGCCAGGTTGCTGTGGACTGGTATGATATTATTCTGATGGTCTTTCCTCTGTACGTAGGAACTTCTTTGTCCTAGCTACCTTCAAGAGAGTTTCCCTAGAATTATAATTCCTCTTTCTTACTATCAGGTGTCTCAAGTTGTTTCGAGAATCTAAAATCTTGGGGGGGGGGTGAGGTTCTGCCTCCAGTATATGAACGCTGTTTCCACTTGCGATATTTGGAAAATTATCATGAAGAACGTGTTTGACAATATCTTCTAGACTTGTTTCTTTCTCTTCCCCTTCAGGTATTCCAATAATTCTGACGTTGGAACGTTTCATGGCATCATTTGTTTCCTTGATTCTGTTTTCGTGGTTTCTAAGCTGTTTGTTCCAGGCTTCCTCCTGATCCTTTCTATCTGTTTGTCTTCCAGATCATTAATTCTATCTTCTGTCTCAGTTACCCTAGCTTTTAGAGAATTTAGATTAGATTGGAACTCATTGAGAGCCTTGTGAACATCATCCCTGGTGGCTTTCAGTTCTGCCCTAAAATTGTGAACATCATCCCTGGTGGCTCTCAGTTCTGCCCTAATCAATTCCATTTGGTTGTCCATGGTTTTTTCCAACCTCGCTATTGCCTGGATAATTGTTAGCCTGAAATCCCTTTCCGACATAATGTCTATGTTGGTAGTCATTAGCTCTGTTGCAGAGGGCCCATCCTCTGAATTTTTCTTCTGTTGGGCATTCCTCCTCCTAGTCATTTTGGTGAGAGTTAGCTGAATGGTTGTAGCTGGATGTATCGACCTTGGTGCAGTGAAGGTGCACTCTCGAATGCTTCTGAGCAATCAAGAGTCCCCACCCAAATGAAAGAAAAAAAGAAAGAGAGAAAACAGAAAAAGAGATAAAGAGAGAGAGAGAGAGAGGAAAAAGAAAGAAGGATAAAAGAGATGGCTCAGCCCAAATAGGCCGCAAGGTAAGGTTTGTGAAGTATACAAACAAATACAGACAAACAAAAAATACTGATAAAAGTATATGACAAGAGAAGAAAAAAAATGTGTGTGTATATATATATATATATATATATATATATATATAGAAGCAAAACAAAGAAACAAACAGACAAACAAACAAACAAAAAAAAAAGAACCTCGTCAAAAAGTACTCTAAGTATAAGATTTATAGACTACCAGGACAAACACAAATATACAAAATTACTGGTAGGAGAATAAGATGGGAGAGTGGCTGTAAATTCTCAGTGTGGGTGAGGAAGATTATTTTGCTTCTTCCTGGATGTATCTTGATATCTTTTTTAAGGGATACAACTTTCCTAAGGTATCAGGGGATTAAAATTTGGTTTACCTATAGGGGTAGCATTGATTGGGGAAAGGGGATTACCTTGAATTTTAACTCTATATGAATATTAGCAAATAAAAGTAAAGAAAAGAATGATCTAAACTAAAGTGAAATTTAAAAAATATATATATATATATATATAAAATAGAAAAGCAAAAGAAAAACATGGGTATATGCATCAAAAAGTTCAGGTTAGAAGGTTATTATGGCATTTGATGTACTGGACGTCTCACTGTGATTGTAAATAGGCTAAAAAATCTATATAACAAAATAAAAAAGATTAAAAAAATTTAAAAATGATCCAGAATAGTGGGAACGAATTTAGAATTAAACATATTTATGAAATAGTAGTGATTGTTGTCTTCTCAGCTGGTTGGCTTTCTGGGGGAGGGGCCTGCCCCATGGGTTTTCAGGCGGTGTTTCCTGAGTTATGTCCTCCTGCCCCCCTCCAGGGGGTGGGCTCTGAGGAAACTGGGCCTTTAGGCTTTTGTTCTCTGGAGGTTTTTATGTCTGTTTCTTTGTTTTCTCTCCCCCTTTGGCAGCTCTGGATGGTTCTTGGTGGTTTAGAGGAAAGCAAACTGCACCCAGACCTCCCTCCCAGAGAGAAGCCCCAGTCCGTTCCCCTCTGGGTGCTGCAGAGCAGGTTCCCAGCCTCGATCTCTGGGGACACCTGTGTGTCCTGCTTGTACTCAAAACCACAAGAGACAGCTGTCTGGGCAGCTCCAGACCGCCAGAGAGGTTCCAAGCAGGGAAGGCACACAGAGATTTTCCTGCAGGCCCGAGTGGAGAGCTATCAGACTTTCTGGGTCCTAGAGAGCCCCCCGCTGGTTCCCGCATGCCTCTCTCAGGGGAGGGGGTGGAGCGCATCTCAGGCTCTGCTAGCATGGCACGGCACACACGTGAGGACTGCAAAAGTCTGTTTCTGCTCCGGGAGGGTCCCAGCCCCTGCCACACGCCAAGTGCCCTTAGGAGGTCTCCTCAAAGCTCAGCGACCAGGACCTGGTTTCTCCGCTGCACTCTCTCTGGCTCAGCGCCAGGGGTGTCTGCCCTCCATGGGGGACTTAAGCCCCTGTCCCTAACAGTTCCAATTCCCACAATTTCACCCTGCAATCTTTTCTCTTTCTGAGTGCTTTTTATCAGTCTTCAAGTTAATGCTGGTCCCCAGTCTTAGGGGACTCTCGTATTGGGGTATTACTTCCCAATGTGTCTCCTCTGGTGGCTCCCTCCCCCTTTTGTTTATCTTCGGATACCAGTCCGATGTTCCTGCTCCGCTTTACCTGCCCACTGGTGTCTTCTGCCCCCGTAGGGATCCTGACGTCCCACTGGCATCTTCTGCCCCCGTAGAGATCCTGTCAAGTAGAATTTTGATCTCAGGCTGATTTCATGAGTGATCGGAGTTCCTTGGTAGGTAATCAGCTCACTTTAGGGGACAGGTTGAACCAGAGCCTCCTCCTAGTTCCCCGCCATCTTGTCTCCCTTTGTTTCCTATTTAAAATTGTAGTAAAAATTTCTATACAAAGAAAATTAATAAAACATTCCTGCCACATGGGAAAGTGTTGAGTTTTGTGGTTGAAACACAGACAAAACCAGAGAGTAGCATGAAGCTGGAGGAGGATAACTAGGGCCAAATCACACAGAGCCTTGGTGAGAAGAAACATAAACAGAATAGGTCTTTTTAATGATCCCATTGGCTTTAATAATGATCACTGGTATGGTTGAGGTGATGAATGTAGACATACAAGTAGACCAGTAAGAAAGCTTCTGTGGTATGTGGCTTAAAAAAAAGAAAGAAAGAAAAAGAAAAGTAAAGAAAAAAGCCAATGTAAACAGTTCCAAGGGTTTGGATAATGTTTATACATGATTACTCTACATGTCTAAGAGTTCAATTTTATCACTAATAATAAAAAAATCCGAGAAAAGTTTAAAAAAGTTAGAATAGACACATAAAATAGCTAGATATCTGAAAAAAATACCAAATATATTTAGGTATGTATATTTATAGGTATGTAATATATATGTATGTATATAAATATAATTAATATTCTAGGAAATATGTTTTATTGAAACTGACTCTGATATAGAAAGATTATTCAAATGTCTAATTTGTATAGACTGAACATGTTTAACAAAGTCTCCTGACCAAAGAAACACCTAGATCATATTTGCCTCACAGATTTTTTATCCATACTCTATGAATCGGATAACACCAGTACTACTTCATTTCCAGGCATGCTTAATTTTTTTTCTGAAGTATAGCATCGATTTCGTAAACTTCCAAAAAGAACATAAAATACACATTGATATTACTTATGGAAATTTATTGAACAATGTGTTAGTGAAAATAATCTAACTGCATATTAAAGAATATTATGAATCTTCAGATCTTTGTTAATTGTGTGGTTAGGCCCATTCTCAGCCCTTTCTTACATTAAACTCTATCACAATGTCTACTTTATATCACATTAATTTATTTCACAATGCCTAGTGCTAACAGGTATTTTTCAGATTCATTGGTGCTGGAATCTGATTGGGATCAGCTGATCAGAGCAGGCAGTAAAAAATTGGGAGAAATTATCCCCAGTTTAGCGATCAGATTTGCTGTTATGTTACCATTTTTAAATTGAATTAATTCTATCATAAATAATTGAAATGACCAATGACTCTCTTGGTATAGGGAGAAACATTAAGAAATATACCCTCAAAGTCAGAATTAGATTGTATCATTCATCTTTTATTTGAAAAAAAAGGAATACTATTAATAAATAGCAAGGAACATTATTCCTAAACTTAACTATCATTTTTGGTTGATTGGGAAAACCTACCTGTTGAAGTGGAGGATGTTGGGAAGTCAATGCCAGTGTCTATCCTTCTGTATACAGTTTACAATGACCATGGAACCAATGTGTACTTTTGATAACTGGAGAGCTTATTAAAAAAAAAAAAAGAAAGTTCAAATCAAGGTATGGCTGGAATCTAGGAAGAATTTAGCTTTAAAATGTTTTTATATTTCTACATAATTGAAGAACAGTTTTAAAAAGCTAGTGGAGGAAAGAAACAGTGAACCTGAGATAGGAATATGTCAGTGCCATAATATGATGCAGCTAAAAACCCTCAGTCTATACACTATGTGAAGCTCCTTTGCCAAAGAAAGATAGCCTTATTTGCCTATTTAAGGAGACTAACTGATTTTGCTTGGAGTATCTAAAATGTTGTGATAAGGGACGGGATTTTTCCAAGTGGATGCCATCACTTTTCAATTTCCAAAGCCACTATCTCATACTCTCTCTGAGTTGTTTCTTTTTCTCTTTTTCTTTAAAAATTTTATTTTAATTCCAGTTAGTTAATTTATAGTCTAATATTGGTTTCAGGAGTAGAATTTAGTGATTAATCACTTATATATAACACCCAGTGCTCAACACAGCGACCTTCTTAATAACCATCAGCCATTTAGCTCGTGCCTCACCCAACACACTTCCATCACCCTAAGTTTGTTCTCCACAGTTAAGAATCTCTTATGGTTTGCTTTCCTCTCTTTTTATTCCCTTCCCCATATTCATTTCTGTTGTTTTTTTTTTAATTCCACATATGGCTGAAATCATATGGTATTTGTCTTCCTTTGACTGGCTTATTTCAATTAGCATACTTATTTCAATTAGCATAATACAATATAGCTCCATCCACATCACTGAAAATGACAAGATTTCATTATTCTTTTATGGCTCAGTAATATTCCTGTATATGTGTGTGTGTGTGTGTGTGTGTGTGTGTGTGTGTGATCTACTTTTTTTAAAGATTTTATTTATTTATTTGACAGACAGAGATCATAAGTAAGCAGAGAGGCAGGCAGGGAGAGAGAGGAGGAAGCAGGCTCCCTGCTGAGCAGAGAGCCCGATGCGGGGCTTGATCCCAGGACTCTGGGATCATGAGCTGAGCCAAAGGCAGAGGCTTTAACCCACTGAGACACCCAGGCACCCCTGAGACATCTTCTTTATCCATTCATCAGTCAAAGGAAATTTGGACTCTTTCCATAATTTAGCTATTGTTGATAATGCTGCTATAAATATTGGTGTGCATGTGCCTCTTAAAATTAGTATATTTGTGTCCTTTGGGTAAAAACTTATTGGAAAAACTTCTAGGTTGTATAATAGTTCTATTTTTAGAACTTTTTGAGCAACTTCCATACTGTTTCTCGGAGTATATGCATCAGTTTGCATTCCCATCAACAGTGTAAGAGGGTTTTCCTATCTCTGCAACCTTGCTAACACCTGTTTTTTTTTTCCTTGTGCTGTTAATTTCAACCATACTGACAGGTGTGAGGTGGTATCTAATCATCGTTTTTATTTGTATTTCTCTGATGGTAAGTGCTGTTAACATCAGCTTTTATCATGATGAAGTCCCAATAGTTCTTTTTTTTTTTTAAATCTTGTTCCTCTTGTCTTTGGAAACTTATCTAGCAAGAAGTTGCTTTGACTGAGGTAGAAGTGGTTACTGCTTCTGTTCTCCTCTAGGATTCTGATGGAATCCTCACTCACATTTAGGTCTTTCATCCATTTTATCTTTGTGTATGGTGTAAGAAAATGATCCAGTATCATTCTTATACATGTGGCTATCCAATTTTCCAAACACCACGTGTTGAAGAGACTGTCCTTTCTCCATTGGATATTCTTTCGTTCTTTGTCAAAGCTTAGTTGACTATAAAGTTGAGGGTTCATTTCTGGGTTCTATATTCTGTTTCACTGATCTATGTGTTTGTTTTTGTGCCAGTGCCATGCTCTCTTGGTAATCACAGCTCTGTAATACAACTTGAAGTCTGGAATTGTGATGCCTCCAGCTTTGTTTTTTGTTTTTTTGTTTTTTTTTTCCTTTTTTTTTTTAAAGATTTTACTTATTTATTTAAGGGAAAGATAATGAGAGAGAGAGAGGGAGAGAGAGAGAGAGAGAAAGAGAGAGAGAGAATGAAGAGGGGAGTGTCAGAGGGAAAAACAAACTCCTTGTTGAACAGGGATCCCAATGTGGGATTCAATCCTGGGACTCCAGGATCATAATCTGAGCTGAAGGAAGTCACTTAACCAACCAGTCAGGAGCTTCCCAGCTTTGGTTTTCTTTTTCAACATTCCTTTGGCTATTTGGCACTTTCTGTGGTTCCATACAAATTTTAGGATTATTTGTTACAGCTCTGTGAATAAAAATGTTGATAGTAATTTGATTTAGATTTTCACTTGTTTCCAGTAACTTTTTATTTCTTCTTTTATTTCTTGGTTGACCCATCATTGTTTAAAACGTGGTATATAATTTCCATGTATTTGTGCTCTTTCCAGATGTTTTCTTAGGATTGAGTTCTAGTGTCATGCAATTTTCTCAGAAAAAAGATAAATGGTATGATCTTTATGTTTTTTTTTTTAATTTACTGTGACTTATTTTGTGACATAATATTTGATGTCTTCTGGAGAATATCCCATGCACACTTGAAAAGAAAGTGTATTCTGTGTCTTAGGATGGAATGTTCTGAATAAATTTAACAGGGGGCTAGAGAGGAGTTAAGTTTGCCTAATTGTGACTGAAGTGGTGAAGAGCCCCCTTTACATTCTGGGTGTCTGTGACTGTTGGGCAGGCACCCTGGGATTTGCAGCGTGATATGCTGGACCCACCGATGGAAAGAGAAGCCAGTCAGCGATTAAACAAATCTTTAAGAGGAGAAATCTTGATCAGACAGAGAGAACTCCCTCTTTCATAGAAAACAATTTTGTTTACACTAAAGAGTGAAGAATATAAGGAAAGGAGAAAGTTTGTATTGGAGAAATTTGTAAATATTTAGCTGGTGAAAGAGGCAAACATGTTTTGCCTTATTTTGGAATTTACAAGGATTATTCCTCTCCTTGCCAGACATCAATAGCTATTGTCTGTCCAGCGTCCCTGTTCCCTACATTCTTCTGCTCCACCCCCCAAAAAAAAGAAAGAAAGAAAAGGAAGGAAAATCAGCCACAGAATCCCATCCTCTTGGCCACAGGGCCAGGAGTAAAGCTGTGAGCCAGGACAGGCCATCTAGAACCTTCCTTGGAAATTTAGATGTGACTACTTAGAGAGGATAGCCTTCTGTAGTAGGCCTACAGAGGCTGCCTGTCAAGCTTCTCACTGCCTAAAGGAGACTCATCAGTACGCCAAGATAAAGCTTCAGTTCAAATTACTAGAGTTTCTGTCACTTTCAACTGAAAGAATTCTGGCTGACATAGTCTCATCTTGTAAGGAAGGGCAGAGAAGCACAGACAGGAATGAGCAGTCCTGGCCATGGAAAGGGGAGCCCAGGACTTCCAAAATCCACTCCTGCCCTTCTGCTGGGCCACCTCCAGTTCCTCTGCCTGGACTTAGAGGGAGGCCAGGCACCACATCCAGAGTTTATCCCCAGGAAGTTGAAGGACCAAATCTTCAGTGCATCCCCTCTTGGTCCACTCCATCCCTTCTTCTGGCCCCCACCCCGTGCCCTGTAGTCACAGTGACAGAAAAGACTACACCACTACTAGAGATCTCCTAAAAATTACCAAGACTGAGAACCCAGCCATTATTCTGAACTCTGCCTCTAGTTTGTATTAACACGTTTCTATTCCTTTAATAAAGAACTTGAGTGATGAACTCCTGCCTTTTTTTAAACAGTGCTTCGGGTCTGCCTTGCTCAGTCACCTGCTGAAAACTCCCAACTGTGTTGCAAACATCTCAGCTGGTCTGACTACTCCTCCTGTGAGGAAGGTGAAAATGGAGTGAGAAAGAAGCAGAGATCTTTCTCCAGATCCCTGGAGCTAGATCAAGACAGGTTGGTCTTGATTTGCACTTCAGAGGAAGGGGCCCTGGGCTTGACTCCTGGCTTAAGCACCAACTCACTGCTGTGACATGGGATACCTTTCTTCCTGCCCCAACCTTATGTCCTCCTCCATGAAATGTAGAGGCTAGTGATGCTTATTTCAGAGGGACTGTGAGCATTCTGTGAGATTCCCATCTTCACAGGTACCAAATGCAGGTCTGGGAACATTGCAGGTCCAGGGTTAATGCTCATTTTCTCCTCCTTCCTGTTTCGGCTGATTAGGAAAAGGAAGTTTCACATGACTCATGAGCCTACCTGCTCCCAAGTAAGTTACATGGAATTATCATATCTTCTCATGCACCAATATACATAAGATGAATGTTGCAATGCTATTAGCATAATGAATATTCTAATTACGGTTCTAAGAGTCAAGCTGGCACCAAACATTAATCCCTAGGGATTGCCAACCTGCAATGGGTGTATGTATGCAGTGACTGAACTTGTGAAAACAAGGAGCCATCACACTTTCCAAAACACAGGAGGAAATATGTTACAGCATCGCACTAATACATAGGCATGCACACACACACACACACACACACACACACACACTCACACACACACACAGAGACACTGTCCCTCTCCCACTATGCCATTCTGGTCTCATTTCCTTTTTCTGACGATGTTCCTGCATGATCGATGGGGGGGATTGCCAACAACTTTGCCAGCACCACTGACTAGGAGCTTCCACTAAGCTAGAAGGCTGCGAGGATGTTTCCCCAAGCTTCTCAACAATGGCCCTGTGAGGGGTGTTAGCAGCAGATTCCCACATCATGGGTGGGGATCTGAGGTAAATAGAAGCTGATCAATAGTAACTGTAACCAACCAATAGTGACTGTAGCCCTGCTGGATGCTTCTTATGGACTCTGTTTCTGAAGCCATTTACCTGGGGTCTACTCCTTGTTACCCCATTGTGTAGGAGACACCACTACCTAGCCATGTCATACAGCAACACACTGACAATGCTGGGACTGACCCTCAGGTCATTGCTCCAGAGGGCAGCCCGAGATGCTGAGAGAGACTCCCCACTTGTCTGGGTTCACTTGGATTCTCACAAGGAAGCTATGATCCAAACCCAGCTCCATCCAATACCAGTCTATACCCTACATGCAGTATTTCTAGAGTTGGGCAATTAACTTGACATAATTCCTTATGGTTTTCTGGAAAAGAAAATGACTGCAAAACTGAGCCCCAGGGGTGCCTTGGTTATGGCGGGGTCACGTCTTTTCCCAGGTATAAAGGTCTGTTCCCAGTGCTGCCAGCATCCAGATTTTGGTCCATAACTCAGATGGGAACAAACCAGGTCCCAGCTTACATTGGTGGAAGGCATAAAGACAGAAGAATGTGAAGCAGATCAGCCAGTTGGGCTGGGTGGAAACTGGCCTTGGCCATGAACTCCAGCTCTTGCCAGGTGCTGTGTCACCTGTGAGGCCCTGTGTAAGCTGGTAAGATAAACCCGAAAGTTTTATGGAAGAAAGCCCTGCAGGAACCGGAACAGGAAGGGAGTGTCCTGCATCAGGATGGCTCCCAGTGTGAAAGTCGAGGGGATTGGTACATACAAGTGTGTGAGGTTAGGAGCATGAAATCCCCTACCTGTCCCAGAAGTAGAAGGTGTCAGACAGCCCTGAATCTGGGAGCTTTGGAAGGAGAAAAACCAGAAGAGCCAAAGATCACGGTCATCCTAAGGACCCTCTGCCAGAAAGCCAATCTCTTTCTTCTCAAAAGATCGATGCCAGGAAACAGGTGAGAGCCAAAACTGGACGGAGGCAGACACAAACACCCAGGGGCCACACGGTCTTTAGGGACCTTCCTCTAAGGTATGGAAGCAGCCAGTAAAAGCGATAAATGAGTGGGTTTCCATGGGGTCATGCTGGCCCAGGCGTGCCGAATGAATGGGAGGTAAGCAGAATGGAAGGAAGAGAGACAAGTGTTGTGCTTTCGATAAGAAATACGAAGAGGCAATTCACGAGGTCTGAGGGATGTGCAGTTGGTGTGCTGACTGAATGGAATGGGTCTTTGGGCAAGAATGACATAAAGGCAGCTCCCAGGTATTGGCTTGGATAGCTGACTAATTAAGACAAATCGTAAAGATCAGTCAGAAAGCTGACACATAATTATAGGAGTCTACTTATAAGAACAATACTCTAGTCATGGATCACAACATGTCATACGGAGTCACCCAATCTGCACTTGGATTCAGCATGTCTATGCTAATTTGTGTGTTTAACATCAAATTTCCATTTGAAATGCTCCCAGAAGGAAGGAGAGTGGAGGTGGGAGATGGGAAGGAGGGTGTGTATGTGGCAAAACCCAGAATAGGAATAGGGTCATGTGAGCAAGGTCCCTCGGAGCAGGACCAGGCTGTCTGAAAAGGGGGTGTACCCCAGCACTTCAGCAAAAATATTTACAGAGTGCAGTTCCCATTCTGAGCCTCCAATTGTGAGAGCCAGATGTTAATAGTAACAGACATGTGTTAGGGATGACCCCCTGTGCACAGGGATGAGGGAACCCAACAGTGAGGGGCCTGGGAGCCATTCAGAGCAACACACATCCTTCAAATCTCCTCTGGTCCCTCCACCATCCATGTACATTCCTGTGGGCTCAGAGCCTGTAGCTCCGATCTTTAGAAGGGCCTGTCCATCTGAACCACCTTATCGGGGACACTGTCCATGCTTCATCTGACATTCAGGGTTTAAAGCAAGCCCACCTTGTGGACATCCCTTCTTGTCCTCTGCACTGCATGCACCTCAGACAGCTCCTGGGCTCAGCTTCTGGGGAGAGAAGGTCCAGAATCTGAAGGCTTCAGAGGCAGATTCTGCAGCAGGCATCTGCTCAGGAAAGAAAGTGGGTGCACTTCCAGCAGCAGGCAGTGTCCGCCTGGGCTGGGCTGTCTGCATCCTGCTGCCAGACTGTTAACACTGGGAGCAGGCAAGACAGCACCTCCCCAAGCCCGTGATTAGGCCTCCTTTAGGGCCAAGAGACTAGAGGACCATCTTGCTGCAGAAACAAAAAACACACCTCCCTCTATGCTATGTCCCTTGCTTCCCCTGAATCATAATCCAGCCTGTCACTGATTCACTCACTTACTCATTTAATCATGTATTCATTACACATTCAGTGCATGTTGTTGACAGGTGGAATTATTGACCCCTCCCCAACGACAGAGGTGAGCTTGCTGCTCAGGCTTAGACATAGTCCCCTCGAATTCCCAGGAAGTTTGGTGCAGGGCTGTGTGAGATCAGAGCCAATTGGAATTAAGCCATGACATTTGCTGAAGCCATCTGGAAAGAGGGGATCTCTTTCTGCCAGACCCAGGAACTGCTGGGGGCTGTGCAGGTGGTGGCCTGAGGCACCGACACCAAGGGGACCAGAGCCAGACCATGCAGAGGGCAGAGTGTTCCCAGGGATTCCCGTGCAGCCCAAGCCCTCCAGGCCTCAGCTCTTGAGACATTTCCATAAAGCTCACTAATAAAGCCCATCCCCCAACTTTTTTTTTTTTCTGGGAAGAATGCTGACTTAGTGGTCAGCTTCAAGGTTCTGCTCCTGGCCTGCCTCTTCCACAAAACCCTTTTTAATTTCTCCTTGACTGTATCCTGAGTTCCCCAACCAGACAAGTGTCTAATTTTATATTCTCCTGTGACTTTCACAGAGCTGATTCAGTACCAAGGCATAAATACTTGGTATGATTTCTGGGTATTGACTGGGGTTTGGATGTTCTACCTTCTTTCAGTAGAATTTTTTCCTAAAGAACCCATAACCACCCCCTGCCTTTTAAAGCTTTGATTCCTCAACCTAGGTCCTCATAGATCCTCACATGGGTCCAGGTGACACAGGTATTAGAATGACCCAGCTCCTTCCTGGTCAGGAGGTGAACAGACAAGGAAACACACATGTGCCCTTGACCTGAGGAAGGACAGGACCAATGGTGAAGGTGCTGCACTAGGTCTCAGGGAGGAAGTATAAGCCCTTGGCTTCCCAAACAGGGTTGAAGGACAAAGACGAGAGTACAGATAGGGGACTGTGTAGGATCTGTTTGTACAAGGGAATATCTGGAAATACATCTGCATTGCCCTCTAAGGAGACAATATTACATGAAGTCTAAAACCACAGGGAAAATAAGCACTCACATTACATCATAAATAAATAGGTGTGATTCATGTTCATAGAACTGGCTCCTTCTTACCAGAGGCCACCAACATTACAAACACAGGAACAAAAGGGACAGCTTTGCATTTTCAAAAGAATATAGAACTGCGGCTCCAGAAATTAAGAATCCCAGACCTCAGGTAAAAGCAGACTTCATAAGCTTCCTCTACCCACCCCCAAATCCTGTAGCAAAAATAGTTAACATGTAGTGATGAAAAGGCTGTATCTGCTAAGCAATATGCATGATGAGAGTAACACAATAGTATTTGTTCCCAGAAGTTAAAGTCTGGTGGCAAATCAAACCAGGAAACATTTCTTGATCACTTGCTAAGCACTGTACTCAAATGTGTCATTTAGACAAAATGCTACAGTGCCCAGTGATAGTCTCACCATCTATTTACTGTGCAAGCAATTACCGTGTATATTACAATACTTGCTGACCTAACACGTACAGACTCCATCATGGAGGAGGACCATACTGTGCTTTCAGGGCACTCCTGTTTGCTCTCCGGCTAGATGATGAGGGCTAGACTGGCAGGCAGCCCACTAGAACGTTCAGGCCAAGGACATAAGACTGAATTTGGCTGGATCCTCCAGGTGGGGAAGATGTACCTGAACGCATAATCACCTGCAGGGAGGTCAAGTATCAAATGATTCCATTGAACCGTGTCTCCACTTCTGCTCACTTGAGCCAACTAGTCCTACACTAAACTTTTCAATCACAGGAATCAATAAATTCCCTTCTTTGCCTTAAACTATGAAACAAATTTCTGCCTTGCAGTCAAAGCTTCTAAGTTAACAATGTGTCGAATTTCCTCAACTCTCAGTCATTGATGAGGACAAGAGTCAGGTATCATATTCTTCCACATTCTTCCACCAGTTGCTTCTACTGGCCCTAGCATGGTGTCCCTGGAGGGCTCACTCAAGTAACACTCCCCAAGGGGATGAACTAGCTGTATCCTGACACTGCACAGTAATCCCCACACTGTTCATCCACCAATACCCCCATCTCTGATGAAGATGTTCCAGGAAAGGGAGTACTAAGCATGGAGAGTCCTGGTTGGAGTGGTCCTCAGCTTTGTGAGTTCTCCCAAGCCTGAGCAGGCTCTGGGAGACTCATAAGTTCAGATAAAACTCACAGGAAAATGATTAAAGCAGATGGTAATTTACTAATGACCATAATTGCTGTCAGTTATTGAACAGTTACCATGAGACAGAAACTAAGCCACACATTTACATATTCTATCTCTGTTGCCATATAATGCTCAGGAAAGAAAAAAAAATATCCTGATCCATCTTGACTCGCAGGGAAGGTCATGACTGCCAAGGGTGGCTTACTAAATGTCAACCGCTAATGTAATTGAAACTTCAGAGGCTTCCATTACTTGTGTCACTTCTCAGGCTCTGTGTGTTCCCCTCATGGACATATGGAGCAAGCAGCACCCCTAGCCAACTCTGGAAGCATACACCTTGCCGGGCTTGGGGGTCTCCCTCTCCACCCTGGTGACGGGCAAGAGGATAGGAAGCAGCTGTGGCCACACCATCCATGGCAAAAAGCCAGCCCCGACCATACCCTGTGTCTGGGGAAGAAGGACCTGAACTGTCTGTTGTGTTGCCTTTGTCCCAAACTGGAGGCTCTCAGAGCCCAGTCTTAATGACCACCTCACCAGCAGCCATGCGGGGACTTGGGGACAAGAAGTGGGGGTGTAGGGACCTGGCTGAGCGGGGCCAGCGGCTGAGGCAGTTATCCACTAGCCTGTGCCTAGAGAGAGGCAAATCTGGAGCTCACCAAGGCAGGCAGGAGCAGCCTTCAGAGGCAGCCCCCGAGGTGCCAGCATGCAGTCTTGCAACTGAAAGACATTTCCAAAAGTGCCAATAATCCGAAACAAGTATCCCTTAGCTACACCCGGAGAAAGATTGAATCCTCTTTCTACTCACTCGAGAGTAAATAATATTCCAAAATTGTTGTAATATGCAGAGAAATTTAAAAATATAGTGCCAAACCCTCTAGGGAAAAATATTTTGTGAAGATGTGTCAGGCCGTTATACTAGCATGCTAGATTTCTGGATTTTTGTTATGTTTGTGAAATTTGTCAGTGTTTTAGATTTATAATTCGCTGTGATTTTTTCTCCATTCTTAGTAAATTTAACCTTCCATACTTGATTTTATATTCATCATGTTGTACTGTTTTTTTTTTCTTCTTTGAAGAAAGTACCAGAAACTTTCTTTTTTTTAAAAAAGATTTTATTTATTTATTTGACGGACAGAGAGCATAAGTGGGCAGAGAGGCAGGCAGAAAGAGAGAGAGGGGGAAGCAAGCTCCCTGCCAGAGCAGAGAGCCTGATGGCGGCTTGATCCCAGAATCCTGGGAACATAACCTGAGCCAAAGGCAGCGGCTTAAGCCACTGAGCCATCCAAGTGTCCTTAAGTACCAGAATCTTTCTATATGAACTTTAAACACCACAGAACCGGGCTTCACCCCCAGCTCTGAGAAACTCTGGCCTGTCAAAAATAAGTCTTTCTTGCCTACCAGAATGCCTGTAAATGTATGCTTTATTTATCAATAGAGAAACATCCTTTATTTTTAAGCCCTAGAAAGTGAAATTATGAATGACTCTTTTGGAGAACTCTTATCAGAGTTTAGCTTAATGAGATTCACAAAGGCACAAAAGGCTGGTTTCATAACTGAAATATTCCCCTAGGTGGCAGGACAGTGAGACACTTAAAAGCTGGGTTGTGCCCACGCCCTAATTCATTTGCTTAATTCTAACCCTGTTACCTCAGAATTCAGCTGTCCTTGGAGACAAGGTCTTTAAAGATCTGATTAAATTACAATAAGTCTCCTAGGCTTGGCCCTAACCTGGTATAACTGGCATCCTCATGAGGAGAGAGACAGCAAGGCATGTTTGCACAGAGGCGACCATGGGAAGAAGTATCAAGAAGGTGGCCATCTTCAAGCCAAGAAGAAAGAACTGAAAGGAAGGCAACCTCGCTGCCATCTTCATCTTGGACTTCCAGCCCAGAACTGTGAGAGAATAAATGTCTGATGTTTAAGCTGCCCAGCCTGTGGTATACTGTAACTGCAGCCTGAGCAGATGAAGACTCATAACAGAAGACTGAGGTTCAGAGGGGAAGCAGAACTGCCTGAAGGAAAGTTTAATACATTCCAAGTTCTACAGAGGACCAGTCCCTAGGGCTGCAGCTTCTTCCTCCCATGGCCCACTCCCGAACTGCTGATGGCATGCCTGGTCTCTAAGGAAGCAAACCTAATGTCTCTAAGGAAGCAAACTCCCAGCCCCACCCCCACCTGCCTGTTCCATAAGACTTTGGCTTGTCTGCCCTGCTCTTCTGGAAGATTCCTTCCCACACCGGGTACCCCACTTCCTCCTCCTACCTCCTACCCACAGATATGGTCCCACACTGAAGCTACCCTAATATTCCACTAATCCTCTCCAGATAACCCCACACACTGAGTATCACCCCTGTGAATTTCTGAGTCTGGTCTTCTGCCCGTTACCCAACCCCAGCCTTTGCAGGAATGCTTTCTCTGTCCCTTCTTCTAAGTCACCTTCCTTATTGACCTCCAGAACCATCCTCCACACATAAGTGGAGACCTTGATGGCCACCCTCTCTATCATCTTTATTTAGTTGTTTCATTTCCAGCTACCAAACACCACATCAAATTGGAGTTCTACCCATCCCTCTATCCCCTGCTTAAAATGTAATGCCCAAACGAGAGACTGATGCCAGAAAACAAAACAAATAAACAAACAAGAAATCAAGCCTGCAGAAAACTCCAGAGATGTTGATATGACTAAAATATTTAGTTAATGAATGTAATGTCTCCATAAGGAGAAGTAGCTAAAGTCTTGGCATGTGCTTTATTTTAATAGTCATCTATATGGGGTGCTTGGGTGGCTCAGTCAGTTAAGCGTCTGATTCTTGATCTCAGCTCAGGGCTTGATTTCAGGACCATGAGTTGAACTCCTGTGGAGTGCTTGACTGGTGTTCTATACATGCATGTCACACAGTGCCCAGCACATGCTCAATTGTCCTTTGGGAAAGGTTCTGGCTTGCGATCCATTCAGATGCTCTTCAGCTGTGTGACAAACCCCTGTCAGGGAAACATCCCAGCAGATCTTCCCTCAGGTTGAAAGCAAACAGGTGAGGGGGTCATTTGCTCAAGTGAATGGCAGCTGGCCAAGTGGGACTTGAAAGAAGCCATTCTGCCCAGGACATCTCCCCACTGTGATGGCTCAGCACTATGGCCAGAAATCAGATCGTCAAAGTGCAAGTCCCAGGGACCCAGTCTCCCTAGTTCTGTTAAGAGCCACCTACATGTAAGAAGCAAGACTGACCACTCCTTTTTCATGCCTCTTCTCTCCCCTAAGCCGGCTCCCACCTAGCTCAGGCAACCACTGTCCTTCATTGTACCTGAAAGGCTCAGGTTCCCACTGCCAACATGATGATGGTTACCCAGTGAATCTCTAGAAGCCTTTAATGACTAAAATACACTTATTTAGGGGCGCCGGGGTGGCTCAGTGGTTAAAGCCTCTGCCTTCAGCTCAGGTCATGATCCCAGGGTCCTGGGATCAAGCCCCGCATCGGGCTCTCTGCTCAGCGGCGAGCCAGTTTTCCCCCTCTCACTCTTCCTGCCTTTCTGCCTACTTGTGATCTCTCTCTCTCTCTCTGTCAGATAAATAAATAAAATCTTTAAAAAAATAAAATAAAATAAAATACACTTATTTAAAAATGAGAGAAAAGAATGTCTCTAAAAATCTGAATTTATTAGCTGTATTATAGCTTCACAACTTAAGTAGGAAAATATTATTTTTTCCCTTAGGAGAAAGCATCTTAAAAGAACACAACACTGAATAACTTCAAATGCTTCCCAGGCATTTGTAAATCAGTCCTCTTTGATCTCTTTTCTTCCCTCTTTTTGTGAAGAAATTTAAAAATTACCTTGTTGCTCCATGAAAACTATTCCTGCACTAAAATTCCATCTCCAACTGCTGAGAGTCACCTGTTCCCCTTTGGAAGGCTATTCCATTTCTCCTTAATAATGAGCAGACGTGTAAATGCAAGAGAAAAAAAATTGTTGAGGTTACAGTTATTTGATCCACACTGTCCAAGAAAGCAAATTATAGAAAACCATGTTCCATCCAAGGGTCGAAATTAAGTCAACCAAAATCAAATATGGTATATAATGTGGAGAAATCAGATACACGGACACCCTGATGTAAGCAAACCAACAAGACAAAACTAAAACTAAACTAAGCAAACATTAACTTACCAAAGAACAGAGGAGTAAAATGATATTGGAATAAATAATCACATACCTCCTCTGTTAAATGGAGGTTTATCTTAAAAAAAAAAGGAGTTTGTTTAAAAAAAATTGCAATTAAAAATACACTAGATGAAATAAATAGTAGGCAATAGAGAGCAGAAGAATGGATTAGTGACCTTGATGACAGAGTAATCAAATCAGTCAAGATGAGAGACAAGATGGCAGGGAACTAGGAGGAGGTGCTGGTTCAACCTGTCCCCTAAAGTGAGCTGATTACCTACCAAAGAACTCCAATCAATCATGAAATCAGCCTGAGATCAGAATTCTACACGTCAGGATCTCTATGGGGCCAGAAGATGCCAGTGGGCAGGTAAAGAGGAGTGGGAATGCTGGACTGGTATCTGAAGATAAACAAAAGGGGGAGGGAGCCATCAGAGGAGACCCATTGGAAAGTAATACTCCAATACGAGAGTGTCCTATGACTGGGGATCCGCATTAACTTGAAGTCTGACAGAAAGCACTCAAAAAGAGCAAAGGATCGCAGGGGGAAATTGTGGGAATTGGAACTGTTAGGGACAGGGGCTTAAGTCCCCCATGGAGGACAGACACCCCTGGCACTGAGACAGAGAGAGTGCAGCAGAGAAACCAGGTCTTGGTCCCTGAGCTGCGAGGAGACCTCCTAAGGGTGCTTGGCATGTGGCAGGGGCTGGGACCCTCGAGCAGCAGAAACAGCCTTTTTACAGTCCCCACAAGTGCACCGCGCCACGCTAGCAGAGCCTGAGACGCGCTCCACCCCCTCCCCTTAGAGCGGGGCACAGTGGCACCAGCCAGGGCTGTCAGACCTGGAAAGTCTGAGCGCTCCCAGTCCGGGCGAGCGTGAAAATCTCAGGGTGCATTCCCTGCTTGGAACGTCTCTGGCGGTCTGGAACTGCCCAGACAGCTGCCACTGTTGTGGTTTTGAGTACAAGCAGGACACACAGGTGTCCCCAGAGATCGAGGCTGGGAACCTGCTCTGCAGCACAGAGGGGAATGGACTGGGGCTTCTCTCTGGGAGGGAGGTCTGGGTGCAGTTTGCTTTCCTCTAAACCTCCAAGAACCATCAGGAGCTTAAAGGGGAGAGAAAACAAACGAACAGACATAAAAACCTCCAGAAAACAAAAGCCTTAAGGCCTGGTTTCCTCATAGCCCACCCACTGGAGGGGGGTGGGAGGACTTAACTCAGGAAACAATGCCTGGAAAACCACACAGCAGGCCCCTCCCCCACAAAGCCAACCGGCCAAGAAGACAACAATCACTACTACTTCATAGACACAACGTTTAATTTTTAATTTGTTCCCATTATTCTGGTTCATTTTTTAATTCTTTAATCTTTTTTTATTTTTTATATAGATTTTTTTAGCCTATTTACCATCACAGTGAGATGTCCAGTACATCAAATTCCATAATAAGCTTTTAACCTGAAGTTTTTGATACATATACACATGTTTTTCTTTTGATTTTCTATTTTTAATTTTTTAAAAATTTCTCTTTAGTTTAGTTTAGATCATTATTTTCTAAACTTTTATTTGCTAATATTCATATAGAGTTAAACTTCAAGGTAATTCCGTTTCCCCAATCAAAGCTACGCCTATAGGTAAACCAATTTTTAAACCCCTGTTATCTTAGGAAAGTTGTGTCCTTTAAAAAAGATATCAAGATACATCCAGGAAGAATCAAAATAACCTTCCTCGCCCACACTGAGAATTTACAACCACTCTCCCATCTTTTTCTCCTTCCAGTATTTTTGTATATTTGTGTTTGTCCTGGTAGTATATAAATCTTATACTTAGGGTTCTTTTTGACGAGGTTCTTTCTTTTTGTTTGTCTCTTTGTTTCTTTGTTTTGCTTCTACATATATATGTATGTATTTTTTTCTTCTCTTTTCATATACATTTATCAGTCTTTTTTGTTTGTCTGTTTTTGTTTGTATACTTCACAAACCTTATCTTGGGGCCCATTTTGGCTGAGCCTACTCTTTTACCCTTCTTTCTTTTTCCTATCTCTCTCTCTCTCTCTCTTTTTGCTTTCTCTCTTTCTTATTTTCTTTCATTTGGGTGGGGACTCTTGATTGCTCAGAAGCATTCCAGGGTGCGCTTTCACTGCACCAAGGTTGGTACATCCAGCTACAACCATTCAGCCATCTCTCACCAAAATGACTAGGAGGAGGAATGCCCAGCAGAAGAGAAATTCAGAGGATGGTCGCACTGCAACAGAGCTAATGGCTATTGACATAGACATTATGTTAGAAAGGGAATTCAGGCTAACAATTATCCAGGTAATAGCGAGGTTGGAGAAAGCCAAGGACGACCAAATGAAATTCATTAGGGCAGAACAGAAAGCCACCAGATATAATGTTCACAATATTATGGCAGAACTGAAAGCCACCAGGAATGATGTTCACAAGGATCTCAATGAGTTCCAATCTAATCTAAATTCTCTAAAAGCTAGGGTAACTGAGACAGAAGATAGAATTAGTGATCTGGAGGACAAACAGATAGAGATAAAGGATCAGGAGGAAGCCTGGAACAAACAGCTTAGAAGCCATGAAAACAGAATCAGGGAAATAAATGGTGCCAAGAAATGTTCCAACATCAGGATTATTGGAATCCCTGAAGGGGAGGAGAAAGAAAGAAGTCCAGAAGATATTGTCGTACATGTTCTTCATGAAAATTTTCCAAATATCGCAAATGGAAACAGAGTTCATTTATTAGAGGCAGAACGCACCGCCCCCCCAAAGATTTCAGATTCTCGAAACACCTTGAGACACATGATAGTGAGAATGGGGAATTATAATTCTAGAGAAACTCTCTTGAAGTCAGCTAGGACAAAGAAGCTCCTTATGTACAGAGGATAGCCCATCAGAATAATGTCAGACCTCTCATCTGAAACCTGGCAAGCCAGAAAGGGCTGGCAAGATATATTCAGGGCACTAAATGAGAAGAACATGCCACCAAGAATACTTTATCCAGCAAGACTGACATTCAAAATGGATGGAGAGATAGAGTTTCCAAGACCAGCAAGGCTTAAAAGAGTTTTAAAACACCAAGCTGGCATTGCAGGAAATATGAAGGGGGGTTCTATAAAAGAGGAAAAACAACAAGAATATCATTGTACAGAAATATAGAGACAATCTACAGAAAGAAAGACTTCAAAGGTAACACGATGTCAATAAAAACGTATCTATCGATAATCACTCTCAATGTGAATGGCCTAAATGCACCAATAAAACGACACAGGGTTGCAGATTGGATAAAACGACAGGACCCATTCATATGTTGTCTACAGGAAACCCATTTCGAACCTAAGGATAACCCAGATTGAAAGTGAAGGGATGGAGAAACATCTTTCATGCCAATGGGCCTCAAAAGAAGGCCAGGGTAGCAATTCTCATATCAGATAAATTAGATTTTAAACTAAAAACTGTAGTCAGAGATACAGAAGGACACTATATCTTTATTAAAGGGACTACCAACCAAGATGATCTAACAACTTTAAATATCTATGCCCCCAATATGGGAGCAGCCAATTACATAAGAAACCTATTAATCAAGATAAAGAGTCATATTGATATGAATACATTGACAGTAGGAGATCTTAACATGCATCTCTCAGTAATAGACAGATCATCCATGCAGAAAATCAATAAATAAACAAAAGCATTTAATGACATATTGGGCCAGATGGACCTAATAGATATATACAGAACATTCTACCCCAAAACAAAAGAATATTCATTCTTCCAAGTGCACATGGAACCTTTTCCAGAATAGACCACATACTGGGTCACAAATCAAGACTCAACTGATACCAAAAGATTGAGATTATTCCCTACATATTCTAAGACCACAATGCTTTGAAATTGCAGCTCAACCACAAGGAAAAGTTTGGAAGGAATTGAAGCACCTGGAAGCTAAAAACCACCTTGCTTAAGAATGCTTGGATCAATCAGTAGATCAAAGAAGGACTTATACAATTCATGGACACCAATGAGAATGAAGAAACGTTGGACCAAAACCTATGGGATACAGCAAAGACCGTCCTAAGGGGGAAATACATAGCCATCCAAGCCTCCCTCAAAAAATTTGAAAAATCCATAATACAACAGCTGTCTCGATATTTTAAAGAACTGGAGAATCAACAACAAATTAAAATTACTCCACGCATAAGAAGGGAAATAATCAAGGTTAGAGCAGAGATGAATGAGGTAGAAAATAGAGATACAGTAAAACGTATCAATGAAACTAGAAGCTGGTATTTTTTGAAAGAATTAATAAGATCGATAAACCTTTGGCCAGACTAATCCAAAAGAAAAGAGAGAAAGCTCAAATTGATAAAAATATGAATGAAAAGGGAGAGATCACAACTAACACCAAGAAAGTAGAAAAAATCATAAGAAGCTATGATCAACAGTTATATGCCAATAAGTTTAGGAACCTAGAGGAAATGGACGCATTCCTGAAAAAAATATAAACTCCCAAAATTGAACCAGGAAAAATTAACAACCTGAATAGATCCATATCTAGTAATGAGATTGAAGCAGTGATCAAAAACCTCCCCAAAAACAAGAGCCCAGGACCTGACGGATTCCCTGGGGAATTCTACCAAACTTTCAATGAAGAAATAACATCTATTCTCCTGAAGCTGTTTCAAAAAATTGAAGCAGAAGGAAAACTTCCAGAGTCTTTTAATGAAGCCAGCATTACCCTGATCCCCAAACCAGGCAAAGACCACACGAAAAAGGAGAATTTCTGACCAATATCACTGATGAATATGGATGCTAAGATTCTCAACAAGATCCTAGCAAACAGGATCCAACAGCACATTAAAAAGATCATCCGCCATGACCAGGTGGGATTCATCCCTGGCTTACTAGGCTGTTTCAACATTCGAAAGTCTATCAATGTGATAGAACAAATCAATAAGAGAAGAGAGAAGAACCACATGGTCATCTCAATTGATGCAGAAAAAGCATTTGACAAAACCCAGCTTCCGTTCCTGATTAAAACAATTCAAAGTATAGGGATGGAGGGAACATTCATGAACTTCATAAAATCTATCTATGAAAGACTCACAGCAAACATCATCCTCAATGGGAAGAAGGTCACAGCCTTCCTGTTGAGATCAGGAATATAACAAGGATGCCTACTCTCACCACTCTTGTTCAACATAGTATTAGAAGTCCTAGCAAAAGCAATCAGAAAACAAAGAGAAATAAAAGGTATCTAAATTGGCAAGGAAGAAGCCAAACTCTCTCTCTTCGCAGATGACATGACACTTTCTATGGAAAAACCCAAAAGACTCCACCCCCAAACTACTAGAACTCATACAGCAATTCAGTAATGTGGCAGGATACAAAGTCAATGTACAGAAATCAGTGGCTTTCTTATACACTAACAATGAAAATACAGAAAGGGAAATTAGGGAATCGATTCCATTTACTATAGCACCAAGAATTATAAGATACCTGGGAATAAACCTAACCAAAGATGTAAAGGATCTGTACTTAAGGAACTATAGAACACTCATGAAAGAAATTGAAGAAGACATAAAAAGATGGAAGACCATTCCATGTTCTTGGATTAGAAGAATAAACATTGATAAAATGTCTATACTACCTAGAGCAATCTATACTTTTAATGCCATTCCGATCTAAATTCCACCAGTGTTTTTCAAAGAGCTGTTGCAAATAATCCTAAAATTTGGAATCAGAAGTGAATCAACCTGAATCACTAAGGAAATCTTGAAAAACAAAAATAAAACTGGTGGCATCTCATTTCCTGATTTCAAGCTTTATTACAAAGCTGTGATCACAAAGACATAATGGTACAGGCATCAAAACAGATACATAGTCCAATGGAACAGAGTAGAGAGCTCAGATAGGGACCCTCAACTCTATGGTCAAATAATCTTTGACAAAACAGGAAAAAAATATGCAGTGGAAAAAGACAGTCTCTTCAATAAATGGTGTTGGGAAAATTGTACATCTATATGTAGAAGAATGAAACTCGACCATTCTCTTACACTGTACACAAAGATAATCTCGAAATGGATAAAGGACCTCAATGTGAGACAGGAATCCATCAGAATCCTAGAAGAGATCATAGGAAGTAACCTCTTTGATACCAGCCACAACAACTTCTTTCAAGATATGTCTCCAAAGGCAAAGGAAAGAAATGCAAAAATGAACTTCTGGGACTTCATCAAGATCAAAAGCTTCTTCACAGCAAAGGAGACAGTCAACAAAACAAAGAGGCAACCCACGGAATGGAGAAGATATTTGCAAATGACAGTACAGACAAAAGTTTGATATCCAGGTTCGCTAGGTGGTTTAGTGGGTTAAAGTGTCTGCTTTCAACTCAGGTCATGATCCCAGTGTCCTGGGAATGAGCCCTGCATCAGGCTCTCTCCTCAGCGGGAGCCTGTTTCCCTTCCCCTTTCTCTGCCTGCCTCTCTGCCTACTTGTGATCTCTCTGTGTCAAAAAAAAAAATAAAATCTTTTTAAAAAATGTTGATATCCAGGATCTATAAGGAACTTCTCAAACTCAACACACAGAAAACAGATAATCATATCACAAAAAGGGCAGATGTTATGAACAGACACTTCTCCAATGAAGACATACAAATGGCTATCAGAAACATGAAAAAATGTTCATCATCACTAGCCAACAGGGAGATTCAAATTAAAACCACATTGAGATACCACCTCACACCAGTTAGAATTTCCAAAGTTAGCAAGACAGGAAACAACGTGTGTTGGAGAGGATGTGGAGAAAGGGGAACCCTCTTACACTGTTGATGGAATGGAAGTTGGTACAGCGACTCTGGAGAACAGTGTGGAGATTCCTCAAGAAGTTAAAAATAGAGCTTCCCTATGATCCTGCAATTGCGCTACTGGGTATTTACCCCAAAGATACAGATGTGGTGAAAAGAAGGGCCATCTCTACCCCAATGTTTATAGCAGCAATGGCCACAGTCGCCAAACTGCAGAAAGAACCAAGATGCCCTTCAACAGATGAATGGATAAAGAATATGTGGTACATATACACTATGGAGTATTATGCCTCCATCAGAAAGGATGAATACGCGATTTTGTAGCAACATGGATGGGACTGGAAGAGATTATGGTGAGTGAAATAAGTCAAGCAGAGAGAGTCAATTATCACATGGTTTCACTTATTTTCAGAGTATAACAAATAACACAGAGGATATGGGGAGATGGAGAGTAGAAGGGAGTTGAGGGAAATTGGGGGGGGAGATGAACCATGAGAGACTATGGTCTCTGAAAAACAACCTGATGGTTTTGAAGGGGCGGGGGGTTGGAGGTTGGGGGAGCCAGGTGGTGGGTATTATTGAGGGCACACATTGCATGGAGCACTGGTTGTGGTGTAAAACTATGAATTCTGTTATGCTGAAAAGAAATGAAATAAAATAAATAAAATAAATAAAATCTTAAAAAATGAAGTCAAGATGAACAGAAGACACAGGGGAAGAAAGAAAAAAAATAGATTGAGGGACCTCAGTGACACAATCAAGAATAACAACATTCACATTATATGGATACCAGAAAGAGGGGAGGGAAAATGGGAGGCAAAAATATATTTTAAAAATAATAGCTGATAAATTTCCAAATGTGGGGAAGGAAAAAGAAATCCAGATCCAGTAGGCACAAAGAGTCCACAGCAAAATCAAACTGAGGTCCACACCAAGACACATAGTAATTCAAATGGCAAAAATTAGTGGTAGAGAATTTAAAAGGGAGCAAGAGAAAAGAAAACAGTTACCTACAAGGGAAACCCCAAAAGCAACCAGCTGTTTCTTAGTAGAAACTCTTCAGGCCAGAAGAGACTGGCATGGTAATATTCTGGTACTGAAAGAGTAAAACCTGCAATGAAGTAAACTCTATTGAGAAACACTTTCATTCAGAGTAGAAGGAGACATAAAGTTTCCCAGACAAAGAAAAATTAAAGGAATTTATCACCAGTAATAGCCTTATAAAAAAAGTTAAGAGGACGCTAAGTAGAGAGGGTAAGCCATAAGCAGGAGTAAGAAAAGTAGAAAGCACAAAATCAGCAACGTTAAGTATATCTATGAGAAATATGTCAAGGGATTCACAAAAGAAAAGGATGTACAGTATTACAACATATATTAAAATGTGAGGAGAGAGGGACAGCTGGGTGCCTTAGCTGATTAAGCGTCTGAGTTCACCTCAGGTCATGATCCCCTGGAATCAAGCCCCACATTGGGCTTCTTGTTTAACTAGAGAGTCTGCTTCTCCCTCTCCCTCTGCTTCTCCCCTTGCTTGTTCTGTCTCTCTATCCCTCTCTCTGTCAAATAAAAAAATAAAATACATTTTTTTAAAAAGGTGGGAAGGGATGGGGTAAAGAATGGGTTCAAATTTAAGCCACCATCAACTTCATATAGACTGCCATATGCATAAGATATTATATATAAACTGAATGGTAGCCACAAATCAAAAAGCCATAATAGACAAGCAAAAAATAAAGAGAAAGGAATCCCAGTGTATCATTAAGAAAGCCAGAAAACTGTGAGAGAAGAGAGCAAGAGAATAAATGAACAGAAAACAACTACAAAAACAACCAGAGAACAAGTAACAAAATGGCAATAAGTATATACCTATCAATAATTACCTTGAATGTAAATGAGCTATACAATCTAATCAAAAGACAAAGATAACAAGGGATGGATGAAAAAGCAAGACCTATCTACATGCTGCCTACAGGAGATCCACTACAGATCTAAAAAAATACATGTGAATTGAAAAAGAAAGGATGGAAATGCATTTGTCATACAAATGGAGGTTAAAAGAAGGCTGAGACATTAGAAATAATAGGCTTTAAAACAAAGACCACAATAAGAGACAAAGAAAGACACTATATAATCATAAAGGTAACAATCCAAAAAGAAGATATAGTGATTGTAAATATTTATGCACACAATCTGGGAGCACTCAAATACATAAAGGAACCAATAGTAAACATAAAAAAATACAATAAAAGTAGGAGATTTTAACACCACACTTAAATCAATAGATAGATCATCCAAAAAGAAGATCAACAAGGAAAGAGTGGCTTTGAATACCACATTGGACAAGATGGATCCAGCAGATATAGTCAGAACATTCCATCTTAGAACAGCAAAATACACATCCATTTCAAGTGCACATGGAACATTCTAGTGATCAAATCACATTTTAGGCTACAAAACAAGTCTCAACAAATTAAAAAAGATTGAAGTCATACTATGCATCTTTTCCCACCACAAAGATGTGAAACTAGAAATTAACCACAAGGAAAAAAATATAGAAACAACAGAAAATTGAGGAGATTAAATAATATGCTACTAAACAACATGTGGATTAAGAAATCAAGAAGAAAATTTAAAAAGACATAGAGACAAATGAAAATAAAAACACAATGGTCCAAAATTTTTAGGGATTCAGCAATATGTATTATAAGATAGCTACATATACCTTATATAGCTATACATACCTAGCTTAACATGCTAGAAATAGCTATACATACCTAATTTAACATGCTAAACAATAGCTATACATACCTAGCTTAACATACCTAGCTTAACATACATACTATACATACCTAGCTTAATAGTTATACATACCTAGCTTAACATGCTAGAAAAGTCTCAAATAAACTAACTTTATTCCAAAAGGAGCTAGAAAAAGGACAAACAAAACCCCAAGCCAGTAGAAGGAAGGAAATAGTAAAGATTAGAGCAGAAATAAATAGAACAGAAGCTACAAAACAAAACAAACAAAAACCAATTGAAAACATCAATGAAACCAGGAGCTGTTTCTCTGAAAAGATAAAAAGAAATGATAAACCTTTAGCCAGCCTCAGACTAAAAACCTTTATCCAGAGAGAGTGAGAAAGAGAAAGAGAGACGACTCAAACAAAATTAGAAATGAAAGAGGAAGAATAACAACTAACACCAGAGAAATATAAAGGATTATAGGAGATTATTATGAAAAATTATATGCCAAAAATTTGGACAACTTTAAAAACAATGGAAAAATTCTTAGAAGCATATCATTTCCCAAAACTGAATCCGGAAGAAATAGAAAAATTTAACAGACCCTTTAGTAGCAATGAAATTGAATCAATAATAAAAAAACTCCCAACAAACAGAAGTCTAGAACCAGCTGGCTTCACAGGGGAATTCTACCACATATTATAGAAATCTTAACATCAATTCTTCTCAAATTATTCCAAAAAATAGTAGAGGAGTAAAGCTTCCAAATTCATTCCATGATGCCAAAATTATGCTGATACCAAAAGCAAACAAACAAACACAAATTACAAAAAAAAAAAACAAACAAACAAAAAAACACACCCAGATAAAGACACTGGGGGAGGGGGATAAAAGAAATAAATAGAAAGAATTACTGGTCAATATCTCTGATGAACATAGATGGAAACTCCTGAACAAAAATGTTAGCAAACCGAATCTATCAATATATTTTTTTAAATATCATTCACCACACTCAAGTGGGATTTATTCCTGCAATGCATGGGTGTTTCAAGAGTACATATTATACATGATACATCACATCAACCATATGATCATTTCAATAGTGCAGGAAAAGTATTTGACAAAGTACAGGTTCAAATCATGACAAAATCCCTCAACAAAGTAGGTTTAGAGGGAACATACATCAACATAATAAAGTCTATCTATGAAAAACCTATAGGAAATATTATACTCAATGGTGAAACACTAAGAGCTTTTACCCTAAGGTGAGGAAGAAGACAAAGATCTTCAATCTCACCACTTTCATTCAACATAGTATTGACCACTTTGGATTTTTTCATAGGTGCACTTTTCTTGGGTTGTGATTGATATTTTGGATTCTGTATATTCCCTCAAACAGCCCTTAGCAGAATGACAAGGGGAAAAAATGCCCAGTCATGAAAAGAACCAGAGACACTGATCCCTGCCACAGATCTAATGGGTATGGATATAAGGAAGATATCAGAGATGGACTTCAGGGGAGCAATCACAAATTCCATAGCTAGGCTTGACAAAAGCATTCGAGACAACGTAAAATCTACAAGGGCAGAATAGGATCTAATTTTGGTGACATTAAAAATGCTATGAATGAGATGCAGTCTAAACTGGAAACTCATACACCCAGGGTAAAAGAGGAAGAAGAACGAATTCATGAGCTAGAAGGTAAGCTGATAGAAAGAAAGGAAGCTGAGGAGAATAGGGACAAACAGTTAGAAGCTCATGAAAACAGACACAATGATGCCATAAAATGGCCCAGTGTCAGAATTATTGGGATCCCTGTGGGAACGAAGAGAGACAGTAGAAGATATATTTGAGTAAGTCATAGTAGAGAACTTCCCTAAGTTGGGGAAGGAAACAAGCATTCCTCTCCATAAAGCAGAGAGGACCCATCCAAAGATCAATAAAAATAGACCAAAGTCCTGGCATATAAAGTGAAACTTGCGAATCTTAGAGCCAAAGAGGCTATCTTGAAAGTTGCTACAGAGAAGAGATGTATTACACACAGTGGGAGGAGCATTAGAATAACATCAGACCCATCCACAGAGACCTTACAAGCCAGAAAGGGCTGTAAAGGCATATTAAGGGTACTATATGAGACATGCTAACTAAAAATATGTTATCCATCAAGGCTGCCATTCAGAATGGATGGAGAGACAAGGGCCTTTCAGGACTCATAGAAACTGAATGAATACGTGAAAAACAAGCCAGCCCTGCAAGAACGATTAAGGGGGTTTCTTTGAAAGATGAAAGACCCCAAGAGTAATATGGACCAGACACTTACAGAAGCAATTTATAGTAAACTGGGACTTCACAGGCAGCGTGATGGCAAGAAAGTCCTATCTCCCAATAGTTACTGAAAACGTGACAGGCTACATGGTCCAATGAAACATAGTACGGTTTCCAATTTGAAGAAAAAGACAGGACCCATCCACATGTTGTATACAAAACACTCATTTTGAACCTAATGGTACCTCCAGACTGAAAGAGAGGGTATGGAGAACTATTCTTCATCCCAAAGGACCTCAAAAGAAAGCTGGGGTAGCAATTATCATATCAGACAAGTTACATTTTAAACCAAAGAGTGTAGAAAGAGGTGTAGAGGGATAAAATATCATACCTCAAGGATCTTTCCATCAACAAAATCTAGCAAATGTAAATATCCCTGCCAACTACATCATCCAACTATTAAACAAAATAAAGAATCCTATTCATAATAATGAATGAATAGGCACAGACCACAACACCCCACACACAGAAATAGATCAGATAAGTAGGAGACTGTTCAAAAAGAAAGAAGAGCTGTGAAGGACACACTGGAACAGTTGGACTTCAAAGATAAAAACAGAACATTCAGTCCTAAAACAAGAGAATGCCATTGCTGTCGAGTCCAAACATAACTTTCTCCAAAATAGATTGCATACTTGTTGATCAGAGCTTTGTCATAAACCTTGAAATCAGGCAATGAAATGCCCTGAGATTTTTTTTTTCTTTTTCCACATTTTTTTGGTGATTCAGGGTCTTTTCTTGGTCCATGCACATTTTAGGATTGCTTGTTCCAGCATTTTAGAAAATGCTGATGGTATTTTGATCAGAATGGGGGCAAAAGTATAGATTTCTCTCGGCAGCATAGAGCTTTTATCAATGTTTATTCTTCTGATCCAAGAGCATGAATGGTTTTTCGATTTTGTGTGTCTTCTTCGTTTTCTTTCTTGAGTATTAGGTGCTTCCACAAGTATATATCCTTTACCTCTTTGGTTAGGTTTCTTCCAAGGTATAGCAAACTGTGATCACTAAGACAGCATGTTACTGGCATGAAAACAGACATATATACCAGTGGAAGAGTGCAGAGTGCCCAGATATGGATGCTTAAATCTACAGTCAACTAAAATTGAACAAAGCAGGAAAAAATACCCAGTGGAAAAAAGACCATCTCCTCAATTAATGTTGATACAAAACTGGGAAGCTATGTTCTTAAGAATGAAACTCGATCATTCTCTTTCATCATACACAAAGATAAACTGTAAATTGATTCATTATCTCAGTGTGAGACAGGAATCCATCAAAATTCTGTAGAACATAGACAGTAAGCACTTCGACATCAGCCACAGCAACTTCTCTCAAGGCACGTCTCCATAGGCAAGGGAAAGAAAAGTGAAAAATGAACGTCTGGGTTGTCATTAAGACAAAAAGCTTCTACAGCACAAAGAAAACTGTCAACAGAACAAAAAGACAACCCATGGAATGGGAGAAGATATTCCAAAGTGACACTACAGACAAAAGGATGCCATCTGAGATCTACAAAAAACTTCTCAAACTCCACACCAAGAAAGCAGATAATCTAGTCAAAAAATGGGCAGCAGACATGAACAGAGACTTCTCCAAAGAAGACATAGAAATGGCTACCAGACACATGAGAACATGTTCATCATCATTAGCCATCAGGGAAATTCAAATCAAAACCACATTTTACCAGTTAGAATGACAATAATAGGGCAATAAACATTAAGTACTGGAGAGGATGTGAAGAAAGGGGAACTCTCTTACACTTTTGGTGAGAATGCCAGTTGGTGCAGTCACCTTGGAAAACAGTGTGGAGAATCCTCCAAATATTAAAATTAGAGCTACCTTTGACCCTGCAATTGCACTACTGGTTATTTACAACAAAGCTACAGAAATATTGAAATGAAGGGTCAAATGGACCCCGATGTTCATAGCTGTAATGGCCACAAAAGCCAAACTGTGGAAAGAGTCAAGGTGCCCATCAACAGACAAATGGATAATGAAGATGCGGTCCATATATACAATGGAGTAATAGTCATCAGAAAGGAGGAATACACTACTTTTGCATGAACATGGAAGGGACTGGAGGAAATTATGCTCATTATAAGATGTCAAGCAGAGAAATTCAATTATCATATGGTTTCACTTACTTAGGAACATAAAGAATAACAGAGACCACATTAGGGGAAGGAAGGGAAAAGTGAAGGTGGGGGAATTGGAGGGGGAAATGAACCACAAGAGAATATAAACTCGAAGAAATAGAGGGTTTTAGAGAGGAATGGGGTTGGGGAGATTGGTGAGGCTGGTGGTGGTTATTAAGGAGGGTATGTACTGAATGGAACACTGGTTATTTTACTTAAACCATCAGTCTATGAACTCTACCTCAAATAATACTGATGTACTGTAGGGTGACTAACTTTACATACTCAGAAATTTAAAAATAAAACATATTACATACTGGGTCACCAATCAGGTCTCAACAAATACCAAATTTCTGAGATTTTTCCCCTTCATATTTTCAGACAATAATGCTTTGAAAGTGGAACTGAAGCAGAGAGGAATTTTGGAAGGAATTCAAACATTTGGAGGTCAAAGAGCATCCTGCTAAGAAAATATTGGGTCAACCAGGAATTAAAGAAGAAAAACAATTCAATGCAACTAATGAAAATGAAAACACATTGGTTCAGAAAAGCTGGTCTTTAGACGGAATTGCTTAGCCATCCAAGGCTCTCTCAAAAAATTAGAAAAATCCGAATGCACATGCTAACCTTACACCTGGAAAAATAATAGCTGATAGAGCTGAGACCAAGCAGAAGAGAAGAAGGAATAAGGATTAGAGCAGAAATCAATGAAACAGAAACTAGTAGAGTAGCAAAGCCCACCAACAAACTTGAAGCTGGTTCTCAGAACTAATTAATGAGATCAATAAGCCTCTGGCCAGACATAGCTGAAAGTAAAGACAAAGGACCTAAGTTAACAAAATCAGGAAGTAAAGGGGAGAGACCATAACCAATGCAAAAGAAACAGGGAATTGTTAGAACATATTATCAGCAACTCTACACCAACAAATAAGGCCATCTGGAAGAAAGAGATGCATTCCTGGAAACTTGTAATGTACCAAGTCTGAAACAGGAAGAAACAAGCAATCTGAACAGACCAATAGCCAGCAAGGAAATTGAATCAGGAATCAAAAACCTACCCCCAAAAAACAAGAGTCCAAAACCAGATACTTTCCCAGGGGAATTCTACCAAAGATTTTAAGAATAAATCATTCCTATTCTACAGAAGCTGCTTCCAAAAAATGGAAATGGAAGGAAAGCTTCCAAACTCATATTCTGAGGCTGAGAATTACATTGATCCACAAGAAGACAAAAACCCCATGAAAAAGGAGAATTATACATGAATAACCCTAGTGAGCACTAATACAAAAATATTCATCAAGATACAAGCTGGTAGGATTCCAAGGTTCATTAAAAGGGTTATTCACCACCACCAGGTGAGGTTTATTCCTGAGATGTAAGGGAGGTTCAACATTCATAAATAAATTGATGTGATTAGTCATATAAACAGAAGAAAGACAAGGACCATAACATAATCTCATTTGATGCAGAAAAAGCATTTAGCAAAATACAACATGCTCTCATGACTAAAACTCCTCAAAATATAGGGATAGAGAGAACATATCTCATATTGTAAAAGCCATCTATGACGATTCCATAGCAAATATCATTCTCAATGGGGAGAAACTGACAGCTCTTCCCTTAAGGTCAGGAACATGACAGGGATGCCCACTTTCACCACATTATTGAACACAGCATTAGAAGTCCTAGCCTCAGCACTTGGACAACAATAACATGTAAAAGGGATTCAAGTTGTAATAGAAGTAGTCAAATCGTCTCTCTTTGCATATAACAATACACTTTGTATGAAAACACAAAAGATTTCACCCCTAAATTATGTGAACACATACAGGAATTCAGCAACGTGCAGGATTGCAAAATGAAGGCACAAAATTCTCTTGCTTTTCTATACTATAATAATGTGAATAGAGAAAGAGAAATTAAGGTGTCAATCCCCTTAACCATAGCACCCAAACCCATAAGATACTTAGGAATAAACCAAACAAAGAGGTAAATGATCTCTTCAGTATAAACTACAGAACACTGAGGAAGGACGTTGAGGAAGATGCAAAGAGGTGGAAAATCATTCAATGCTCCTGGATTGGAAGAATTAACATTGTAAAAATGCATATGCTGTCCAGAGCGATCTACACATTCAATTCAAATCCCTATCAAAATACCCTCAAAATTATTCACAGCCCTAAAACAAACAATCCTAAAATTGGCATGTAGCCATAAAGGATCCCAAATAGCCAGGACATTTTTGCACAAGAAAACGAAAGCTTGGGACATCACAATGCCTGACTTCAAGCTACTTTACAAAGCTGTGATCATCAAGACAGCATAGTACTGGCACAAAAACAGACCCATCACTCAATGCAACAAAACAGGACCCTCATGTCTATGGTCAACTAATTTTTGAAAAAGCAGGAAAGAATATGCAATGGAAAAAAGGACAATGTCTTCAATAAGTGGTGCTGGGAAAATTGGACAGTCACATACAGAAGGATGACACTGGGCCTTCTCTTACACCATCTACAGTGATAAATTCAAAATGGATTAAATACCTCAGTGTGAGACAGGAATCCTTCAAAATCCTAGAGGAGAACCCAGGCAGCAACCTCTTCAATCTCAGCCACAGCAACTTCTTGCAACACGTGTCTCTAAAGGCAAAGGAAACAAAAGCAAAAATGAACTACTCTTTCTCAAGATAAAAAGCTTCTGCACAGCACTGGGACCAATCAACAGAACTTCTGGTTGGGAGAAAGTATTTGTAAACGATATATCCAATAAGGGATTAATGTCCAAAATATAAAAACAACTTATACACGAGATACATAATATTCAAAAAGTCTGAATAAATATATCTGTTTACCCATTGAATTAACCTTTAACTCAAATATTAAAACAGCTACACAAAGTATCAGAACACATTTCTAAACTTTGCCCTAGGGACATGCTGAGCAATTGGTATTTTCACCTTATTCATGTCTCTGTGGACATTCTCAAGTGAGTACACACATAAAACAACAGGTATTCTCCTTAATCCACAAAGATGTCTTGAACTCTCAATTGCTGTTAGGTTTTTATGGATTTATCCAAAAAGGTCAGGGATGAGAGAAAAGTGTATGCACTGGTAGAAAAATATTCCAAGAAACCTATTCAGAAAAATGACTTCAAAGGATGGTGGGAGAACCAATGTCAGCTCTCCCAACCAGTACGTTTGTTACTATGCAAGATTATAAGCGGTATATGTCTTATGGTATTTTTAGTTTTATTCATAATTTAAGGTTTAGTATTTCTCCAAATACTTAAGATGATTTTAACTAGTATTAATAAAAAACTATTTTAATGAATTATTAGAATTAACCATTGGTACACTCCAGTATTTAATTAACTATGGAAGTTCAAAGGAAAATCTTATTTGTCAAAGTCAATTTAGGGATATATATTTTTTATATGTTTCATACTTTCATAGAGATACATAATGAAAGTTAAAAAGTAAGTCAATTACTTACATACCTGTGTGCTTTAAAAAAAAAAAATGAACCTCAGAGTATTGGAGTGAAAGGGTGGACAAGATGGTAGGGAACTAGGAGGAGGCGCCGGTTCAACCTGTCCCTTAACGTGAGATGATTACCTAGTGAGGAACTAGGTTCACCCATGAAATCAGCCTGAGATCAGAATTCTACATGTCAGGATCTCTACGGGGGAAGAAGACGCCAGTGGGCAGGTAAAGCAGAGTGGGAACGCCGGACAGGTATCCAAAGATAAACAAAAGGGGGAGGGAGCCACCAGAGGAGACCCATTGGAAAGTAATACCCCAATATGAGAGTGTCCTATGACTGGGGACCAGCATTAACTTGAAGTCTGATAGAAAGCACTCAAAAAGAGCAAAGGATCGCAGGAGGAAATTGTGGGAATTGGAATGGTTAGGGACAGGGGCTTAAGTCCCCCATGGAGGACAGACACCCCTGGCGCTGAGCCAGAGAGAGTGCAGCTGAGAAACCAGGTCTTGGTCCCTGAGCCGCAAGGAGACCTCCTAAGGGCGCTTGGTGTGTGGCAGGGGCTGGGACCCTCGAGGGGTAGAAAGAGCCTTTTTGCAGTCCCCACGCATGCACCATGCCATGCTAGCAGAGCCTGAGACACGCTCCATCCCCTCCCCTGAGAGAGGCACGCCGGCGGTGCCAGCCCATTGCTCACGGACCCAGAAAGGCTGAGCACTCATAGTCATAGTCCGGGCCAGCAGGAAAATCTCAGTGTGAGATCACTGCTTGGATCCTCTTGGGCGGACTGGAGCTGCCCAGACAGCTGCGGCTGTTGTGGTTTTGAGTACAAGCAGGACACACAGGTGTCCCCAGAGATCGCGGCTGGAAACTTGCTCAGCAGCACCCAGAGGGGAACAAACTGAGGCTTCTCTCTGGGAGGGAGGTCTGGGTGCAGTTCGCTTTCCTCTAAACCTCCAAGAACCATCAGGAGGTGCCAAGGTGAGAGAAAACAAACGAACAGACATAAAAACCTCCAGAAAACAAAAGCCTGGAGGCCCGGTTTCCTCAGAGCCCACTGCCTGGAGTGGGGGTAGGAGGACTTAACTCAGGAAACACTGCCTGAAAACCCACGCAGCAGGCCCCTTCCCCAGAAAGCCAACGGGCGAGAAGAGAACAATCATAGTTCTACTATTTCCTAGATACAACATTTAATTTTTAATTCGTTCCCACTATTCTGGTTCATTTTTTAAATTTTTTAATCTTTTTTAATTTTTTATATATATTTTTTAGCCTATTTACCATCACAGTGAGATGTCCAGTACATCAAATTCCATAATAAACTTTTAACCTGAACTTTTTGATGCATATACCCATGTTTTTCTTTTGTTCTTCTATTTTTAAATTTTTTTTAAAATTTCACTTTAGTTTAGTTTAGATTATTCTTTACTTTTATTTGCTTATATTCATATAGAGTTAAACGTCAAGGTAATCCCCTTTCCCCAATCAATGCTACCCCTATAGGAAAACCATTTTTTAATACCCTGTTATCTTAGGAAAGTTATGTCCTTTAAAAAAGATATCAAGATATATCCAGGAAGAATCAAAATAACCTTCATCGCCCACACTGAGAATTTACAACCACTCTCCCAACTTTCTCTCCTACCAGTATTTTTGTATATTTGTGTTTTTTTTCTGGTAGTATACAAATCTTATACATAGGGTTCTTTTTGACGAGGTTCTTTCTTTTTGTTTGTCTGTTTGTTTCTTTGTTTTGCTTCTACAAATATATGTATACATTTTTTTTCTTCTCTTGCCATATACTTTTATCAGTCTTTTTTGTTTGTCTGTTTTTGTTTGTATACTTCAGAAACCTTACCTTGGGGCCCATTTGGGCTGAGCCTTCTCTTTTATCCTTCTTTCTTTTTCCTGTCTCTCTCTCTCTCTCTCTTTCTGCTTTCTCTCTTTCTTTTTCCCTTTCATTTGGGCAGGGACTCTTGATTGCTCAGAAGCATTCCAGGGTGCACCTTCACTGCACTAAGGTCGATACATCCAGCTACAACCATTCAGCCATCTCTCACCAAAATGACTAGGAGGAGGAATGCCCAGCAAAAGAAAACGTCAGAGGATGGGCCCTCTGCAAGAGAGTTAATGGTTTTTGACTTAGACATTATGTCGGAAAGGGAATTCAGGCCAACAATTATGCAGGCAATAGCTAGGTTGGAGAAAGCAATGGATGACCAAACGGAATTGATTAGGGCAGAACTGAAAGCCACCAGGGATGATGTTCACAATATTAGTGCAGAACTGAAAGCACCCAGGAATGATGTTCACAGGCTCTCAATGAGTTCCAATCTATAGGGTAACTGAGACAGAAGATAGTGATCTGGAGGACAAAAAGATAGAAAGAAAGGATCAGGAGGAAGCCAGGAACAAACAGCTTAGAAACCACAAAAACAGAATCAGGGAAATAAATGATGGCATTAAACGTTCCAACGTCAGAATTATTGGAATCCCTGAAGGGGAGGAGAAAGAAAGAAGTCTAGAAGATATTGTTGAACACGTTCTTCATGAAAATTTTCCAAATATCACAAATGGAAACAGCGTTCATGTACTAGAGGCAGAATGCCCCCCCCCCAAGATTTTAGATTCTTGAAACACCTCGAGACACCTGATAGTAGGAATGAAGAATTATAATTCTAGAGAAACTCTCTTGAAGGCAGCTAGGACAAAGAAGCTCCTTATATACAGAGGAAAGCCCATCAGAATAACATCAGACCTGTCCACAGCAACCTGTCAAGCCAGAAAGGGCTGGCAAGATATAATGAGGGCACTAAGTGAGAAAAACATGCAGGCAAGAATACTTTATGCAGCAAGACTGACATTCAAAATGGATGGAGAAATAAAGAGTTTCCAAGACCGGCAAGGCTTAAAAGAGTTTGAAAACACCATGCCGACACTGCAGGAAATATTAAGGGGGGTTCTATAAAAGAGTAAAAACCCCAAGAATATCATTGTACAGAAATATAGAGACAATCTACAGAAAGAAAGACTTCAAAGGAAACACGATGTCAATAAAAATGTTTCTATCGATAATCACTCTCAATGTGAATGGCCTAAATGCACCCATAAAATGACAGAGGGTTGCAGGTTGGATAAAACAACAGGACCCATCCATATGTTGTCTACAGGAGACCCATTTTAAACCTAAGGATACAGCCAGATTGAAAGTGAGGGGATGGAGAAACATCTTTCATGCCAATGGGCCTCAAAAGAAGGCCGGGGTAGCGATTCTCATATCAGATAAATTAGATTTTAAAGTAAAGACTGTAGTCAGATATACAGAAAGACACTATATCATTCTTTTTTTTTAATCTTCTTTTTTTTAAATTTCATTTCTTTTCAGCGCAACAGAATTCATAGTTTTACAACACACCCAGTGCTCCATGCAATGCATGCCCTCCATAACACCCACCACCTGGCACCCCTAACCTCCCACCCCCCACCCCTTTAAAACCCTCAGGTTGTTTTTCGTAGTCCATAGTCTCTCATGGTTCATCTCCCCCTCCAATTTCCCTCAACTCCCTTCTCATCTCCATCTCCCCAAGTCCTCTGTGTTATTTGTTATGCTCCACAAATAAGTGAAACCATATGATAATTGACTCTCTCTGCTTGACTTATTTCACTCAGCATAATCTCTTCCAGTCCTGTCCATGTGGCTACAAAAGTCACGTATTCATCCTTTCTGATGGAGGAATAATACTCCATAGTGTATATGGACCACATCTTCCTTATCCATTCGTCCATGGAAGGGCATCTTGCTTCTTTCCACAGTTTGGCGACTGTGGCCATTGCTGATATAAACATTGGGGTACAGATGGCCCTTCTTTTCACCACATCTTTATCTTTGGGGTATTTGATTTGAATTTCCCTGACGGCTAGTGATGGCTAGTAATATTCAAACACCTGAATAGATATACATCTGTTTACCCTCTGAATTAACCTTTAACTCAACTCAGCTACACAAAGTATCAGAACTCATTTCTAAACTTTGTCCTAGGGACATGTTGAGCAATTGGTATTTTCACCTTATTCATGTCTCTGTGGACATTCTCAAGTGAGTACACACATAAAAAACAACAGGTATTCTCCTTAATCCACAAAGATGTCTTGAACTCACAATTGCTGTTAGGTTTTTAGGGAGTTATCTAAAAAGGTCAGGGATGAGAGAAAAGTGTATGCACTGGTAGAAAAATATTCAAAGAAGCCTATTTGGAAAAATGACTTCATAGGATGGTGAGAGGACAAATATCAGCTCTCTAAACCAGTACATTTGTTACTATGCAAGATTATAAGCGGTATATGTCTTATGGTATTTTTAGTTTTATTTATCATTTAAGGTTTAATATTTCTCCAAATACTTAAGATGATTTTAACTAGTATGAATAAAAAACTATTTTAATGAAATATTAGAATTAAACATTGGTACATTCCAGTATTTAATTAACTATGGAAGTTCAAAGGAAAGTCTTATTTATCAATGTCAATTTACGGATATATATTTTTTATATGTTTCATACTTTCATATAGATACATAATGAAAGTCAAAAATCAAGTCAATTACTTACATACCTGTGTGCTTTAAAAAAAAATGAAGCTCTCTAAATTTAAATAAAACATAATAGAATTCTTGAAAGAATTCATGTTGTACCTTCTAATCTCTTATGAAATTGTAGTAAATGTGCTGAAAGCGGTATTTTAATCAATGGTGATATCCACAAGCATCAATGTACTTCCTTTCTTAATTTATGGTAAATCAAACTAAGGTCTACACTAAATGATACTATAGTCATGTAAATGTGATCAAGTTAAAAAACTAATAATTCTCTCTGACAAAATATATAGTAAATAAAAGAAATCAAATGAAACTGAAAATATGAGAATTTGTCTGAACCAAGAGTTTTTTTAGAAAAACAATTGAATTTCAAACAGACAGATTATCCCTGACTGGTACAGCTGACAGGAGGTCTGTGAAAAGTTCCTATAAGTTAAATTACCTCCTAAGATTATGATCTTTTTAAAAATGTAGGTTTGGTGATATGCATTTTCCCCCTCTCCTTCTTAATCAAGATCTGTACTGTAGTAAATCTCCCTCACAAAATACATCATAATAACTTTTCTTAAAATAAAATAAAAATAGACTAAGCCTCCCCTGTCATTTCTAGTGGTGCATTATTCTTGGCGCTGTCACGCACCCCTTGCTTTCTCCACAGGTCCCATCACCAGCAGGTAAAGGCACCCCCTCTCCGGAGGCCTCCCAGCCTGGCTCCAATGAGGAGGGCAGGCCAAGGGCAGCGCCGTGGTGAGGACCAGGTGGGGACCAGGAGGAGCCCACAGCTGCCTGGAGCTGGGCGTGGAAACGCTCCCCCCCACCCGGGGCCCAGAAGGAAGAGCCGCTGCTGCTTCCAGGGAGGCCTGGCTCCAAGCAGAGACAGAGGCGCTCAGGGCAGCGAGGCCTCCAAGACGGGCTAGGCCCTGACCCCTGACAGGGAGGCCCTCTTGGAGGCCTCCTTCTCATCTCCGCAGAAGGCTGCGGACAGGATCCGGCCATGTGCTGGCCCAGCAGATAAACCTGGAGAAACAGGAAGAAGCGTTTTCCCTCCAGAAGTCTTTCCAGGGGAGCAGCTTCTCCTTCAGGAAGAGTGAGGAGGCTGAGGCCACGGGCAAGGCTGGAGCCTCCCCTGAAGTCCAGGAGGACGAGGCGTCCAGGGGCTCCACTCCAGCCTCTGCAGAGATGGGCACTGCCTCGAGGGAACTGGCGTTGGGCTGGGCGTGGAGGGGGCCCCACGGGAGGAAGGGGTGTTGCGGGAGGAGGGGCAATGGGGGCGACCCACAGGAGGCCCAGCTCCAGGTCAGCCTGGTCAGCCTGAACAGCCCCCACACAGGGGGCCCAGCCAAGTGCAGTCCGGAAGCCCCCTGGCAGAGGCGGCAAGGAAAAGGGCCCAACTGTTGACTTAATCCAAGAACTTTTCTCCAAGTTTGTTTGTTGCAGAGGTACCAGATACTGGTTTTGGAGAACTTGTCTACAACCAGCGACTGATTTCAGAGATGGCTTCTTTTTTTTTTTTTTGCCACGAATTTTGTCCCCCCTCCTTCCCCACAGATCCCATCCTAAAAATCCTAAATCACTTTGTTACTCCATTCGAACAGGTCCAGGAGAACATAATCACCTTCCCCTGCCTTTGTTCTCTTTTGTTTTTATATTTTGCATCAATATTTAAAGTTTTTACATACTTTGCCTCTTGATTCAAAAATAAAAACTTTCTTTGTCAATCTATGGACATGCCCATGTATGAAGGAGATGGGTGGGCCCAAAGTGATATAATTTTTTTTTTAATTCATTTGTCAGAGAGAGGGAGAGAGAGAGAGCGAGAACAGGCAGACAGAGTGGCAGGCAGAAGCAAAGGGTGAAGCAGGCTCCCCGCCGAGCAAGGAGCCGGATGTGGGACTTGATCCCAGGATGCTGGGATCATGACCTGAGCCGAAGGCTGCCGCTTAACCAACTGAGCCACCCAGGCGTCCCCAAAGTGATATAATTCTTAACAGAAATTTTACCCAGTTGTACTGCTTTCTGTATTTAGCTATGGTATTAAAAAAATGTCTTTGGGGCTCCTGGGATGCCTAAGTTGGTTAAACTTCTGCCTTGGGCTAAGCTCATGATCCCAGGGTCCTTATAATGAGCCCTGTATCTGGCTCCCTGGTTGGTGGGGTGCCTGCTTACTCCTCTCCTGATCCCTTTGCTTGTGCTTTCTGCAAAATAAATAAATACAATCTTTTAAAAAAAAGTTAACTTAAAAAATATATAAGGGGCCACCTGTGTGGCTCAGTGGGTTAAGCATCTGCCTTCGGCTTCGGTCATGATCTCAGGGTCCTGGGATCCAGCCTGGCATCTGGCTCTCTGCTCTAAAGGGAGCCTGCTTCCCCCTCCCTTCTGCCTGCTTCTCTGCCTACTTGTGATTTCTCTCTCTGTCACATAAATAAATAAAATCTTTAAAAATAAAAATAAATAAAAATAAGAAGATGAAATAAAATTTTCTTTGCCTGTCACTAACTTTCCAGTGCAGTAATAGTTGCATCTGTGATAGCAAAGTAGGATGCTTTGTGAAAATCAATGGGTGTTTTGAAAATTTTGGGGAACAATGTCCCTAAGAAATCCAAGGATGACATGTCTATGGATAAAAATGTATGATGGTAACTATGCTGATTTTAGTGGCAAGGGTAAAGCTAGTAAAAAAATATCACAGCTACTGTGCATGGGTCACTCATGCCACTCAGATTTGACATATCCAGTATAAACTATCCCATTCAGTCTTGTCATATATTTTTCTCTTCAGATTTATTTAGGTATAATTAACAAAAATTTTATATATGTAAGGGGCACAGCTTCATTTAAGATACTTACACTTTACAGTAACCACTGCAAAGTACATATCCACCAATTCACTTACCGTGTGTGTGTGTGTGTGTGTGTGTGTGTGTGTGTAAGAATATTACCAACTGGTGAAATCTACAGTAACAGAAAATTTCCAATATACAATTTTGTTAACTATATATAAATTGCTCTAAATAGAACTTATTCAACATGTACACTAGAAACATAGCATTTGACCCGCATCTTTCCATTTCTCCCTGCCTTTACTCACTGACAATTGCCATTCTACTCTTTACTTCTAAAGATTGACTATTAGATTTCATATGCAATTGTAATTATAAAGTGTTTGCCTTTATGTGTCTGGCTTATTTCACTTCTTTCAACGTCCTCCAGGTTCATCCATGTTGCTGTTATTTCATTTTTCCATTCATTTGTCAATGGATATGAAAAATTAATCTCCATATTTCATCTGTTGTGAGTCACACTGCAATAATGATTACAAAAGAAAAGTGTAGCTTCACATTTGACTTCATATCATTTTATTTCCTTTGCATATATTTTCAGAAGTGGGATTGTTGGGACATAACTTTTTGAAGAGCTTCTATACTATTTTCCATAATGTCTGTACTAATTTATATTCCTATTAAAGGTGTTCAAGTGTTGTATTTTCTCTGCATTCTCTCCAAAACTCATAATTTTTAAAATAAATATTGATAATAGCCATTCTAAGAAGTGTGAGATCATATCTCATGATTTTGATCTGCTCTACTTATGAGGCAAAGGCTCAGAGATTTGAAATCACTTATCCAAGTTTACATTTCTAGTAAGTGACAGCTAGGATTAGATGTAGCATTGCCTCCAGAAACCTGCAACATGTTTGCCATAAAGCAAAATAAACACTCTTCAATTTTAATCTAAAGTCTAATGATATACTGATAAGTCAGATATCTCTCAATATACCTCTCTACCTACTTATGTATGTATCATTGCTTATTCACTATTGTGATATTTCATGAAGGGTATATAAAGAAGCACACAAAAATATGCACATACAAATACTGTATATTTTAGATCTCTGTGTACCATAAAATCCTTAGATCACACTCTCTATAACCATCTAAACAAATAAAAATACACATTGCTTATCTATTTAAAATGAGCATTAATTTCTAAGTCACAAAAACATTCTGAACTCTGTATGTTTGTTCTTTTTCATAGAAACTGTTGTGGAAACATTATAAGGCATGAAAAATTTCATGTGTGACTCATTGCAGAGATACTGTAGGGAACTGTGTTTCGCTGGACTCCAGAGGACTGTCCCCTTGGTAACCTGATTCATTCAAGGTAAGTTATTTTACAACACTGTAAAATCTAGATAACAGAGAGCAATGCAAAGTAATTATTATCTATGGGCATACAGATACACATTGAACACATTTTTCAAAGAACTGAGGTATACTTTGTGCAGCCAGTAGGTAGTCCTGGGGAAAAGATCTGATAGATCTTTTAGATAACTCTTCCCCTATAGGTGAATAAAGAAGTTTATTTTGGTAAAGTTCACACAAAAGTATGACTGAGTCCTTGAAAAGAGAAGAAGCGACCCAAATTTATATGAAAATTGGTGGTGGTTTTCTTATAATTTAGATGCTTATTAAAGTTTAGTCTGAGATTTCATATAAAATTTTAGACAAAACAATAGAAATTTCTCTGTTAAAGCACATTCTTTTTGCAACTATGCAATAATCAGACAAAATTGATTGCGACCAGAGTTATTTAGTGATCCACATGATCTTTTCTTGCTTCATTTGCTTCAGAAGATTCTTGATCTTGATTCTTGATTCATTTGCTTCAGAAGAAAATTCTACATTGTCTGGTATCTAGAGGACACATTTCTAGATTTGCTATCTGATCACTCTATAGATTTAAATAAATTACTTCTCATCACATGGAATCTACTTTTAATCTTTATCATTATGATCCCATATTTGAGAAATTGCTTTATTCTGTAAATGTGTGAATCGATAAAGTTAGAAGTCTTTCAAATTTTATTTGCAATTGAATACGAATATAGGATACCCAGGAAAAGGAATATCTGTAACACTGATAATGCTTATTAAATGTTATTAAGCTAAATTCAAAATAAGATTAAGACTGAAAATGAGAGGAAACAAGAAATATCTTGAAATGACAATACAGGAGCACTAACCCAATTTATTGAGGCATAAATAATTGTATACATTCTTGATTCTGTTTCATCTATGGTACTTTTAATTCATCTTTTATATTTTTCTTTTAATTGCTATTTAGTTTTGAGCAGCTAAAAATAATCATTTTTATTTCATAACTGTTGCCTAAAATATTTAATGTTAAGATAGGATTATTTTTAAATACATACTGAATATATAAATACCTGCATCTATTTACCATCTATGTTAAGACAGGAAATCCAGTGAATTCCCTTACATCTCTGAAAGTTGATTTATCATCAGCAGCTCTCTGTAGTCCTATTGATGGCTGTCTCAAACTCAAGAGACTTTGGTCAGGATTAAATAAAATTAATTCCTGCCACCAATCTTAAAATATGAGAGGTTCCACTCTGTGGAGATGGGCAATGGAAGTGCCCTATCTTCTCTGCCATGTATGGAACTTCTTCAGATTCAAGCCTTAGTTCTCCAACTCACTAAGAAGCCATCTCTTTCCCTTTTTCTCCACTGCCTATTGTCAATAATGCTGATGCCAGACCCAAAAGTTCTAGTGAAGTTTAAATGACTGAAGCAGGTGCAAATCGTTTGCAAAGTAAATAGACTGGTTTTCATTATGTCATTGGGTAAAAATTAAAATAACGGAGAAATAATTTCATTGTTTTACGCAAAAATATAATTTTTCACATTTGCGTTTGGAACCAGATATTCAATATATCAAGTGGCTTCCAGCTCATATGCAATACTTCTTTAACTTATAAACACCACCAGATCTCCCAGTTTTTCCTCTGCAAGTTGACAGTGACCACCCAATAATTGAGAATCAACTGCTTCTCACAGACCCAGAACCCTGATGTAGGTATTTAGTAGATTACCGGATGCACATCTGAAATAATTTGAGTACATGTAAATTACTAAGTGAAATAACTTTCTTAATGACTTTAGTATATTGTTCCAAAAATGCATGGACATGGCATCAACAGACCACAGGATAAAATCATGGTCTCATAATCTATGCCTCTTGACACTCAAGGCAGATACTTCAAACCTGTTTACAATTTTCCCAGTAATTCCTCATTTTTTTAAACAATACGCTTATCTCTAATGCTTGAATCCTAAATCCAAAATACCAGGCCATGATTTTTAATTCAGGCCACTGTGGATGAAGAGTCATCCCCGTTCCACATTATCAATATTTTCCCCTTCTCTCCACATTCTGTCAGCATAGTTTCATACCACTTTACATCTGAGTATATGCATCTAGAGCTTTGTTCCATCTCGTAGAATTTATTGTTCGTGTATAAAATATACAACAGTATTTGAAACATGATGTTATTTTATATGCATAACTGCATAGATTGCTTCTCATATAACAATAATTTCTCTCAAGGAGGATTTAGGATATTAGCCTATCTCATTTTGAGAATTATGAAGAAACTGTTTTCAAGACCATACTGAGCATTTTCAAGAAAATACCCTTTATGGGTTATTTATTTTATTTGCCTGTGTTCTTTACATTGTCGTTCATATATTGGTTAGAAAAAACTTCTTATATGATTAACTTTAAATAAATAAATATTCTGTCCAAAAGAAATCAATGTCATACACATTTACAGAAATGCCAATAAGTATATGTTGGGTCATCTTTTATTATTCCTCTCATTCTCTTATCTGTCATAAATGTCAAATTTTGTGTGTCAAATTTTGCTTTCTGGTAGATTTTCATCAATGTATCTATTGAAACTTTCATTAAATTTACTATATTAACTAATATCATTTATTTTCCTGAACGTTTTCAGAAAGAAAGACATCAAAGGTAACACGATGTCAATAAAAACGTATCTATCGATAATCACTTTCAATGTGAATGGCCTAAATGCGTCCATAAAACGAAACAGGGCTGCATATTGGATAAAACAACAGGACCCATCCATATGTTGTCTGCAGGAGACACATTTTGAACCTAAGGATACACCCAGATTGAAAGTGAAGGGATGGAGAAATATCTTTCATGCCAATGGGCCTCAAAAGAAGGCCGAGGTAGCGATTCTCATATCAGATAAATTAGATTTTAAACTAAAGACTGTAGTCAGAGATACAGAAGGACACTACATCATTCTTAAAGGGACTACCCACCAAGATGAATTAACAATTGTAAATATTTAGGCCCCCAATATGGGAGCAGCCAATTACATAAGAAAACTATTAATCAATATAAAGAGTCATATTGATATGAATACATTGATAGTAGGAGATCTTAACAGGCCTCTCTCAGTAATAGACAGATCATCCATGCAGAAAATCAATAAAGAAACAAAAGCATTGGATGACACATTGGACCAGATGGACCTCATAGATAGATACAGAACATTCCACCCTAAAACAACAGAATATTCATTCTTCTCAAGTGCACATGGAACCTTCTCCAGAATAGACCACATACTGGGTCACAAATCAGGACTCAACGGATACCAAAAGATTGAGATTATTCCCTGCATATTCTCAGATCACAATGCTTTGAAACTGGAGCTCAATCACAAGGAAAAGTTTGGAAGGAATTCAAACACCTGGAAGCTAAAGACCACCTTGCTTAAGAATGCATGGATCAACCAGGAGATCAAAGAAGAACTTAAACAATTCATGGAAACCAATGAGAATGAAGACATGTTGGGCCAAAACCTATGGGATACAGCAAAGGCGGTCCTAAGGGGGAAATACATAGCCATCCAAGCCTCCCTCAAAAAAATTGAAAAATCCAGAATACAACACCTGTCTCTACACCTTAAAGAACTGGAGAATCAACAAAAAAATTAAACCAACTGCACGCACAGGAATGGAAATAATCAAGGTTAGAGCAGAGATGAATGAGGTAGAAAATAGAGATACAGTAGAATGTATCAATGAAACTAGAAGCTGGTTTTTTGAAAGAATCCATAAGATCGATAAACCATTGGCCACACTAATCCAAAAGAAAAGAGAGAAAGCTCAAATTAATAAAATTATGAATGAAAAGGGAGAGATCAAAACTAACACCAAGGAAGTAGAAACAATCATCAGAAGCTATTATCAACAGTTGTATGCCAATAAGGTAAGCAACCTAGAGGAAATGGATGCATTCCTAGAAAAATATAAACTCCCAAAATTGAACCAGTAAGAAATTGACAAGCTGAACAGACTGATATCTAGTAATGAGATAGAAGAAGTGATCAAAAACCTCCCAAAAAACAAGAGCCCAGGGCTGATGGATTCCCTGGGGAATTCTACCAAACTTTCAAAGAAGAAATAACACCTATTCTCCTGAAGCTGTTTCATAAAATTGAAGCTGAACGAAATCTTCCAGACTCTTTTTATGAAGCCAGCATTACCCTGTTCCCCAAACCAGGCAAAGACCACACCAAAAGAATTTCATACCAATATCACTGATGAATATGGATGCTAAGATTTTCAACAAGATCCTAGCAAACAAGATCCAACAGCACATTAAAAAGATTATCCACCATGACAAAGTGGGATTCATCCCTGGCTTACAAGGGTGGTTCAACATTCGCAAGTCAATCAATGTGATAGAACAAATCAATAAGAGAAGTGAGAAGAACCACATGGTCCTCTCAATTAATGCAGAAAAAGTATTTGACAAAATCCAGCATCCGTTCCTGATTAAAACGCTTCAAAGTATAGGGATAGAGGGAACATTCCTGAACTTTATAAAATATATCTATTAAAGACCCACAGCAAACATCATCCTCAATGGGAAGAAGCTCACAGCCTTCCCGTTGAGATCAGGAACACGACAAGGATGCCCACTCTCACCACTCTTGTTCAACATAGTATTAGAAGTCCTAGCACCAGCAATCAGACAACAAAGAGAAAAAAAAAAAGGTGTCCAAATTGGCAAGGAAGAAGTCAAACTCTCTCTCTTCGCAGATGACATGATACTTTATATAGAAAACCCAAATGACCCCACCCCCAAACTACTAGAACTCATACAGCAATTCAGTAACGTGTTAGGATACAAAGTCAATGTACAGAAGTCAGTAGCTTTCTTATACACTAACAATTAAAATACAGAAAGGGAAATTAGAGAATCGATTCCTTTTACTATAGCACCAAGAACCATAAGATACCTTGGAATTAACCTAACCAAAGAGGTAAAGGATCTGTACTCGAGGAACTACAGAACACTCATGAAAGAAATTGAAGAAGACGTAAAAAGATGGAAGACCATTCCATGTTCTTGGATCGGAAGAATAAACATTGTTAAAATGTCTATACTACCTAGAGCAATCTATACTTTTAATGACATTCCCATCAAAATTCCACTGGTATTTTTCAAAGAGCTGGAGCAAATAATCCT
>PISX010015459.1:0-49486 GCA_004024625.1 Mellivora capensis
TTTTTTTTTTTTTTTTTTTTTTTTTTTTTTTTTTTTTTTTTTTTTTTTTTTTTTTTTTTTTTTTTTTTTTTTTTTTTTTTTTTTTTTTTTTTTTTTTTTTTTTTTTTTTTTTTTTTTTTTTTTTTTGTATACAGGTTTTTCTTTCTTTAAAATTTTGGGATCAAATAATAGATCAAAATATACCCTAAATCTAGCACATGGCTTTATTCCAGTCTCTAGGCTGATCACATTCTTTCTTCTTCTTTTTTTTCTTTTTTCAACTAAATTCTTATCAATTCCTTTTTTAGAATATTTTTAAAATTTTCATCTTTACAATCACATTCCAACCCTTCATCATGTTTACAATTATTTTGTGTGTGTGTGTGTATATATATATATTTTTTTCTTTTTTTTAAATTTTGGGAGGTAGTTTCTTTTAACAGACCAAAACACATCCAAAATCAAGTGTGTGGCTCTGTTCTATTCACCAATCTAATATATGTTTTTTTCATTTTTTTCTTTTCTTCTTCCTTTCTTCACCTCCCAGTTTCGGCTCTCTTCTGATGTGGTTAGTGTGTATTTTTCTGGGGTCATTGCTATCCTTTTAGTTTTTTGTTCTCTCGTTCATATTTTCTTATGACAAGGCTGAAAGACTCACTACAAAAATAACAAGAAGCAGTACTGACAGCTAGGGACCTAATCAATATGGACATTACCAATATGTCAGAACCAGAGATCAGAATGACAATTATCAAGGTGCTAGCTGGGATCAAAAAAAGCATGGAAGATACTAGAGAATCCCCTTCTGGAGAAATAAAAGAACTAAAACAGAACCAAGTTGAAATTAAAAAAAGCAATTAGTGAGGTGCAATAAAAAAATGGAGGCTCTTACAGCAAGGATAAATGAGGCAGAAGAGCGAATTAGCAATATAGAAAACCAAATGATGGAGAATAAAGAAGCTGAGCAAAAGAGACAAACAACTATTGTACAATGAAGGGAGAATTCAAGAGATAAGTGATACCATAAGATGAAATAATATTAGAATAATTGGGATCCAAGAAGAAGAAAGAGAGAGAGCGATAGAAGGTATATTGGAGCAAATTATAGCAGAGAATTTCCCAATTTTTGGTGAAGGGAACAAGCATCAAAATCCAGGAGGCACAGAGAATACCCTCAAAATCAATAAAAATAGGTCAACACACCATCTTCTAATAGTAAAACATACATGTCTCTGTTACAAACAGAAAATCTTGAGAGCAGCTTGGGACAAGAGGCCTAAAACATACAATGGTAGAAATATTGGATTGGCAGCAGACCTATCCACAAAGACCTGGCAAGCCAGAAAGGAGTGGCATGATATATTCAGAGCACTAAACAAGGAAAATATGCAGCCAAGAATATGATATCCAGCTAGGCTGTCTTAGAAATAGAAGGAGAGATAAAAAGCTTCCAGGACAAACAAAAACTAAAAGAGTTTGTAAGCACCACACCAGCCCTCCAGGAAATATTGAAAGGGGTCCTATAAGCAAAGTGAGAGCCTAAAAGCAATTAGACCAGAAAGGACCAGAGACAATATACAGTGACAGTCACCTTACAAGCAATACAATGACACTAAATTAATATCTTTCAATAGTTACCCTGAATGTAAATGGGATAAATACCCCCAATAAAAGACACAGGGTATTAAATTGGATTAAAAAAAAAAAAGACCCATTGATATGCTATCTGCAAGAAACTCATTTTAGACCCAAAGATACCTCCAGATTTAAAGTGAGGGCATGGAAAACCATTTACCATGCTAATGGACATCAAAAGAAAGTGGGGGTGACAATCCTTATATCAGATCAATTAGATTTTAAGCCTAAGACTATAATAAGAAATGAGGAAGGACACTATATCATACTTAAAGGGTCTGTCCAACAAGAAGATCTAACAATTTTAAATATCTATGCCCTTAACATGGGAGCAGCCAATTATATAAACCAATTAATAACAAAATCAAAGAAACACATCAACACTAGTACAATAATAGTAGGGGACTTTAACAACCTACTCACTAAAATGGACAGATCATCTAAGCAAAAATCAACAAGGAAATAAAGGCTTTAAATGACACACTGGACTGGATGGACATCACAGATATATTCAGAACATTCCATCCCAAAGAAACAGAATACACATTATTCCTTAGTGCACATGGAACATTCTCCAGAATAGATCACATCATGTGTCACAAATCATTTCTCAACTGTAACCAAAAGATTGGGACCACTCCCTGCATATTTTCAGAACATAATGCAACCACAGGAGGAAAGTTAGAAAGAACTCAAATACATAGAGGCTAAAGAGCATTCTACTAAAGAATGAATGGGTCAACAAGAAAATTAAAAAAAGAATTTTAAAAACCATGGAAACAAATGAAAATTAAAAAACAACACTTCAAAATCTTTGGGACACAGAGAAGGTGGTCCTGAGAGGAAAGTATATAGCAATATAAGACTTTCTCAAGAAACAAGAAAGGTCTCAAGGACAAAACCTAACCCTACACCTAAAAGGAGCTGGAGAAAGAATAGCAAAGAAAGCCAAAACCCAGCAGAAGAGAAATAATAAAGATCAGAGCAGAATTCAATGAAATCAAAACCAAAAGAACAGTAGAACAAATCAACAAAATTAGGAGCTGGTTCTTTGAAGGAATCAATAAGATTGACAAACCTCTGGCCAGACTTATCAAAAAGAAAAGAGAAAAGACCCAAATTAATAAAATCATGAATAAAAGAGGAGAGATCATAACCAATACCAAAGAAATACAAACAATTAAAAGAACATATTATGAGCAACTATACACCAACATATTTGACAATCTGGAAGAAATGGATCCATTATTAGAGACATTAAGAACTACCAAAACTGTACCAGGAAGAAATAGAAAACCTGAACAGACCCATATCCAGTAAGGAGATTGAAGCAGTTATCAAAAATCTCCCAAAAAACAAGAGCCCAGGGCCAGGCAGCTTCCCAGGGGAATTCTACCAAATATTTGAAGAAGAATTAATACCTATTCTCCTGAAACTGTTCCAAAAAATAGAAATGGAAAGAAAACTTCCAAACTCATTTTATGAGACCAACATCACCTTGATCCCAAAACCAGACAAAGACCCCATCAGAAAAGACAATCACAGACCAATATCCTTGATGAACACCGATGTGAAAATTCTCACCAAAATACTAGCCAATAGGATCCAACAGTACTTTAAAAGGATTATTCACCACAACCAAGTGGGATTTATTCCACGGCTGCAAGTTTTGGTTCAACATTTGCAAATCAATCAATGTGATACAATACATCAATAAAAGAAACAACAAGAACCATATGATACTCTCAGTAGATGCTTAAAAAACATTTGACAAAGTACAGTACGCTTTCTTGACCACAACTCTTCACAGTCTATGGATAGAAAGTACATACCTCAATATCATCAAAGCCATCTATGAAAATTCCACAGCAAATATCATTCTCAATGGGGAAAGACTGAGAGCTTTCCCATAAGGTCAGGAGCATGGCAGGGCTATCCACTATCACCACTGCTATTCAATATAATATGGAAGTCCTAGCCTCAGCAATCAGACAACAAAAAGAAATAAAAGCCATCCATTTTGGCAAAGAAGAAGTCAAAATCTCACTCTTTGAAGATGATATGATACTTTATGTGGAAAACCTAAAAGACTCCACTCCACATCTGTTAGAACTTGTACAGGAATTCAGTAAAGTGTCAGAATATAAAATCAATGCATAGAAATCAGTTGTATTTCTGTATACCAACAGTAAGACAGAAGAAAGAGAAATTAAGGAGACAATCCCATTTACAATTGCACCCAAAACCATAAGATACCTAGGGATAAACCTAACCAAAGAGGCAAAAAATCTGTACTCAGAAAACTATAAAGTACTCATGAAAGAAATTGAGGAAGACACACAAAGAAATGGAAAAATGTTCCATGCTCATGGATTGGAAGAACAAATATTGAGAAAATGTCTATGCTACCTAAAGTAATCTACACATTTAATGCAATCCCTATAAAAATTCCATATTTTTTCCCAAAAGGAAGAAATAATCCTAAAATTTATATGGAACCAGAAAAGACCCCCATTTAGCCAAAATAATGTTGAAAAAGAAAAACAAACTACAGGCTTCACAATTCCAGACTTCAAGCTCTATTACAAAGCTATAATCATCAAGACAGTAAGGTAGTAGCACAAGAACAGACACATAGATCAATAGGACAGAATAGAGAGCTCAGATATGGACCCTCAACTCTATGGTCAACAAATCTTCAACAAAGCAGGAAAGAATGTCCAATGGAAAAAAGAGAGTCTCTTCAACAAATGATGTTGGATAAATTGGACAGCCACATGCAAAAGAAGGAAACTGGACCATTTCCTTACACCACACACAAAAACAGACTCAGAATGGATGAAAGACCTCAATTTGAGACAGGAATCCATCAAAATCCTGGAGGAGAATACAGGCAGCAACCTCTTGGACCTTAGCCACAGCAATTTCTTCCTAGAAACATAGCCAAAGGCAAGAGAAGCAAGGGCAAAAATGAACTATTAGAACTTCATCACGATCAAAACCTTTTGCACAGCAAAGGGAACAGTCAACAAAACCAAGACACAACTGACAGAAAGGGAGAAGATATTTGAAAATGATATATCATATAAAGGACTAGTATCCAAACTCTATAAAGAACTTATCAAACTCAACACCCAAAGAACAAATAATCCAATCAAGAAATGGGCAGAGGACACGAACAGACATTTCTGCAAAGAAGACATCCAAATGGCCAACAGACACATGAAAAAGTGCTTAACATCACTTGGCATCACAGAAATACAAATCAAACCAGAGTGAGCCACCTCACACCCATCAGAATGGCTAAAATTAACAAGTCAGGAAATGACTGATGTTGGCGAGGATGGTGAGAAAGGGGAACCCTCCTACACCGTTGGTAGGAATGCAAGATGGTGCAGCCAATTTGGAAAACAGTATGGAGGTTCCTTAAAAAGTTGAAAATAGAGCTACCTTATGACTCAGCAATTGAGCTATGGGTATTTACCCTATAGATACAAAATAATGATCTGAATGTGCACATGCATCCAAATGTTTATAGCAACGATGTCTACAATAGCCAGCTATGGAAAGAACCTAGATTTCCATCAACAGATGAATTGATAAAGAAGATGTGGTGTGTACACACACACACACACACACACACACATACAATGGAATACTATGTAGCCATCAAATGAAATGAAATCTTGTCATTTGCAACAACGTGGATTGAACTAGAGGGAATTATGTTAAGCAAAATAAGTCAATCAGTGAAAGATAATTATCATTTGATCTCTCAATATGAGGAATTTGAGAGGCAGGGTAGGGGTTTATGGGGGGTAGGGAGGGAATAAATGAAACAAGATGGGATCAGGAGGGAGACAAACCATGAGTCTCTTAATCTCAGGAAACAAACTGAAGGTTCCCATAGCTCCCTCCCCTCTGCAGCACCTGCAATCCATTTACCCCCCAAACCACATTGCTACACTTCCTACCTTCCTCAATGTGACCTATTCTCTTCCTGTAGTCAGTTTGTTCTGTTAGACCTCATGTGAATTTCTTGGGTATTCAGAATGATTTGTTAGTTATCTAGCTGTTTTTGAGGGAAGAGGCAAGCCTAGGGTCTTTCTCCTATGCCACTATCTCAGCTCCATGGGTACCACAAAATATATACCTTTTCCTAACCATTAATTTAACAGAAGATGAGATATGAAGAAACATGGGAACGAGGTTATAAAGATGGCAAGGAAATATCTTATGAAAGAAAAGTGACACTGGCCATGTTTGAATGGCAAATGGTCAAATTCTGTGCTCTGCCTGTTACTAACCTATTCAGAACACAAGCTGAGAATGGCATTTACAGAAAAGCAATTATAATCAACTTGATATTAGGGAACATTAAGTTTGAATTTGTTTTTATTTCCCCCAAATCCATTCCCATTAGTAGACCTATATTACAAAAAGTGACCATTGGGACATCGGGATGGCTCAATCTGTTAAGCATTTACCTTCAGACTGGGTACTGATCCTAGGATCAAGTCCGACATTGGGCTCCTTGCGGGTAGACTGCTTCTCCTTCTGCCTGCCACTACCCCTGCTCGTGCTGTCTCTCTTTGACAAATAAATGATGTATATAAAAAAGGTGACCATTATAATTATTATTTTTAAATTTTATCTATATGAAATTATAGAAACTTGTTTTCTCTCTTGTTACATAATTACCTAAAAATATCATTATTTTGCCTTTTGACTTGTAAAAACATAAAAAAAATATTTATTATCTGGCTCTTTACAGAAAAAGTGTGCTGATTTCTGCTATAAGTGGTGGTGAGTCATTGGAATTGTTTTTATTTATTTATTTATTTATTTAAAAGATATTATTTATTTATTTGACAGAGACAGAGAGCACACACAAGCAAGGGGAGCAGCAGGCAGAGGGATAGGAAGAAGTAGACTTGATCCCATGACTTGAGCCAAAGGTAGACGCTTAGCTAACTGAGCCACACAGGTGTCCCTGGAGTTCTTTTTAAACAAGGATATAGTGTTATTAGCTCTGAATTTGGCATTGACGTAGATAAATAAATAAATAAATAAATGGGGGGGTTCTAAACAAAAAGGAAGTTAACAAAGGAAATTTAAATACAAGGATGTTATAATTGTATTAACAAATATTAAAGAAATATATGGTGGAAAATTTCCTGGCACATAGTAAGATGCTAAATAAACAATTGTCCTCTATAGTTCAAATTAAATACAAGTTTAAGAGGAAGGTGCCAAAGATATACAAAATACTAAATAATTCATCTTCTAGAATATTTAAGAAAAAGATTTAAATCGTATCCAAGATATTTCCTTTTACTAAACTGCTGGGTAAGACATGCATTTTGGATGTTTGACATGTGTCCAGTCTACCTCTTGAGAAACTTTGGATGAAGGCCATTTCCAAACATTATTTCTGTGTAATTTTTTTGATCCAGCAGCCCCTTAGGTAAAAATCCTTAGGTTTGAATAAGAAGTTCTCAAGCAAAGCAAGAGAGTAGAGAGAGAGATGAAGATAAGTGAGCCAGAGACTTATAAAACAAAACACAGAAAATCTTCATGGAGTTGATCCTGACTTGGTGCTAGTACCTAGTACCCAACGCTGAAAACACTTTCTCTTACCTCCCAAGCATACTAATGGATTTGAAGACAGTGACTTGAGGAGGGTGCTGCCTTTTCTTTATTCATTCTTGACCTACATGACACTTTTAATGTCAAACAACTACGTATATCCCATTGTCTTTATTTATTCGATGCATTAATTGACTGTCATTTTCATACAAGACACTTTTTCCAGCTCTGGAGACCCTCGTTTGGCTCTTAGGCAATGCACAAATTAAACGAGAGAGTCATACACTTAACATGCAAACAAATTGGAGATCAGTGAAATGCAATTATATGGATAAGCACAGAAATGAGAGCACACAAGACAGTTATTTGCCTGAACCATGGGTGGAAGGGAAAGGTTTTCCATAGTGTGTGAGTTCTAGCTGAGTCCAGAAGAAAAAATTGGAGTTATACAGATGAAGTGAGAGAATTACACTCCAGGCTAGGGAGAATATGTTGTACAGTGAACTAGAGCTCATTATAGCTGGTGTATAGTTTGTAAATAGATTGTACAGATGGGATGTAATAAAGATGAGGATGGGCAAGTGTACAAAAAGAGTAGGCCACTTTTCTACAAAAAGAAAAAAAAGACCACTAATAAGCTAAAAATGGTTATAGCTTAATTAAAGAGTGAGATACTTTCTATTCTACCTCCTTTTCTGTGATATTTTCCTTAATATGAAAAAATGCTAGAAATTTGCCACAATATATATGCCTGTATTTATATGTTGTGACAGATACATGTTTTCCCAAAACTATTATATATTTCATAAGTATAAGAGGTATATACTATCATTTTTAAACAAAAATATGTTTAAAATTTGTTTAAAAATATCATTTTTAAACAAAAAAATTTAAATAGTGTTTCCTATTTAAAAGCAGAATCAAGCTAAACCTGTTGTTAAGAAGGGAGTATATAGTTCAACTCTTGAAGTTGCATTAATATTTCCAAGCCCCAATAGTTTCCTTTTGTTAACTGGAAGTCAGTAATTAAGTAGATATACAAAGTGTATCTCTAACAAATAAACTTACAATGATTGTCTTAGATGATTTTGAGTATATATAAGGTAATAACTTCAACTAACAAATCTAGTATTTAATAAACGAATCCTGGGTTTTATTATCACTTGGTAATGTCTCTCATGAAGATAAATGTGATAAATTTCATAATAATGGACAGTGGACCTGCTAAATGAAACTTGGAGAACAGAATGTCTCCCCAAACTGGAGCTGCAGTGAAACTGGGTGGTCTTTAGAGATGGATAATTTTAATCAGATAGAGAATTTGGAAAGGAACATTATAAGCTTGTGGAACATGTAAAGTGTTGTGATGCAGAAGGGTCTAAAACTAGAAAATTTAAGTTATAAAGAACCAGAAAGCCACACAAAAGATTATCTTTTTTTTAATGTGATGACAAGTCATTAATCTTATGACATTAAACATATGACAAACAGAGGAACTGCATAAAGCTATGTGTATTTGACAAAGGTCACTCTGGTGACAATGGGAGTACACATTCAGGAAAGAAGAAGCTGAAATTGAAGAGGTCAGTTCTGAGTCTGTTTTTGTAGCCCATGTTGATAAAGGCAGTGTAAATCACAAGGCAGTGACAGTGGAAAAAGAAAAAAGAGATATCCAGTATTCCAACTGGTCTTCTAATCTTAAATTTTTACTTTCTTAAACTCAAGCTAGATACTAGATTGATCTTGGCAAGCAGAATTGAATTTTGTCATAGCCATGTACAAAAACATTAAATGATGTTCAATGATCAAGTCAAATCTTTGCCTTCATAAAAAAACTTACATCCAACATTTTATTTTTGATTTTTTTGTTTCTTTCTTCTGCAATCAGAAGTCTAATCAAACCAGTCCTCTTTCTGTACCTTAAGCATGTGTTCACTTAAACTTCAGAAAATTATTTGGTTTCATCTGCCTCATATTTATAGAGAAAATAATAGATTTACGTACATGACTATTATGAATATTAGGTAATAAAATTCTGTTTGAGAGAAGATTAAATAAATTTGGCAATTTACATTATTATTCCTATTCCATATGTTTATAACTTTTCTCATGCTCTATTTTATAGGTAAAATTCTATTTACTTACCTCTACCTGTCAAAATTTGATCTTTTCTTCAAGGGTAGGTCAATACTTAGCTGTACCTTCTCTCTAATTTCCCAGTGAGCCTCTAGCTTTGTAGTATACTTGTTCCTGAATTTCTCATCACATTCTTCTTTTATTTAATTATGTTTTTATTTGCCCTCATCCATTTGGCTGTTTTCTTGAAATACAAAGTATGTTTTGCTTATAATAAAAGGTAGCATGTTGCAGGTCACAAATAGAGTCAGTCAATTTTAAAGGCCATGTGAGAGATTAAAATTCCATTCAACAATATCATGAGGGTGCTAATATAATGTGATCCTGAAGAGGTTATTTATGAAATCTTGAAGTGGGCTTTGCCAAAGCCTAAATGGTTTCATTCTATCTTCCAGGTGACTGCAGCAGGATTAATAAATGCTGATTTTGAACTAAGTTGAGAGTCTTACATCGAAAGGCCATGTACAACTTGGGATGTCAGGAATGGGTAAAAAATATCACTGATTATCAATTTTGATTGAGTTTATTTTCTAGCAAGTTGTGCATAAGAACCCATTTTTTAAGCCTTGAAAAAGAGCGTGTTGCCCTATTGAAGGAGGACTTAGGAAAACTTTGAGCCTATAGTTAAGGTTAGTGAGATGAGGTTGTATAAGTGCAATACCCATTGCAATATAAGGTAAAAAAAATACAAATTGGGATATGGTCTGGCTTATGGTGAAAACCTTAAGTGTATATAGGGATATTAATAGTTGGACATTTTGAAGTCATGTGTTATGCTGGTTGACTCATTAAGGAAGTCTTTTTCTGGAGAAGTAGATAGAATGCCTGAGGCAAACCATTTCAAGGATAAAATTTAAAGCTATTTCATGGATAAAAACTAAAACCATTTCATTGACAATAATTAAAGGTACTGATTATTCCAAACCCATATTGGGGCAAGGTAGTCTCTCTGAAGTAGAATCTGCACAGGGTTTCTATTAATTTCCTATGGCTGTTGTCACAAAGTAGAAATAATTGGGTGGTATAAAACAACAGAAATTTTATCTCACAGTTCTATAGGCCAGAAGTTCAATATCAAGGTATAGGAAGGGCTACACTCCCTCCAAAGCCTTTAGGGAAGGCTTTCTCCTAGGCTCCTCTAGCTTCTGGTTGCACCAGGTGTCCTTTGTCTTAAAGATGCATTACTCCAATTTTTGCCTCCATATTTACATGGCATTCTCCCAGTGTGTTTGCCTTCACATCATCTTCCCTCTTAATATATCATTCACGTTGGGTTAAGGGTCCACCCTACTCCAGTATGACCTCATCTTAACCAATTACATCTGCAATGTCCCATTTCCAAATAAAGTGACATTCTGAGGTTTTAAGGCTTAAAACATCATAGCTTTTGGAGATCACGATTCAAACCATAATAGGGTCCATTCACATGATTCAATCCACAAAGTAGCACCCTCTTTTTATTAAAAATCCTGATTTCTTTCCTCTGATCTTATTCCTTAATCATCCCAGAAGAGTCTTTTCTCCACTCAAGACTTTCTCATGATGGGAGCCAACAGGTATTACATGATCTGGGTTTGTTTTGGGGAAAGTGAATCCCTCTGTCTCATGTGGAGATTGACTTAATAGCATAATGGTTTTCTTTTTTTTTAAATTTCATTTCTTTTCAGCGTAACAGAATCTATGGTTTTACAACACACCCAGTGCTCCATGCAATGCGTGCCCTCCCTAACACCCACCACCTGTCTCCCCCAACCTCCCACCCTCCGCCCCTTCAAAATCCTCAGGTTGTTTTCCAGAGTCCATAGTCATATGGTTTTCTTTCTTCAGAATTTTGAACTCCCATTGAAGGAAATAAAAGATTAGGAATTTTTTTTTGATTGACTAGGTGTTGAAAATGGGTAAATCTATGTAATGAAATGCATTGCCAGTTGAGCATCATTTCAAACTGCTAAAATTCCAGATCATCATCTACAACATTTAAATTAGTACATATGAACCTAAAGCCATATTTTTTGGCTAATAAAATGTGGCAAGGGAAATTTCCAGCTCTTTAAAGCCTACCTTAAAACGACTGTATCATAATAAATTTGCTGAATTACTGATTGTTAAATTTTGCTTAGGAATTGAATATTTGTTTTTAAAACCTGAGAAGAGATGATTATTGTAATTAACTTTTGTTTAATAACACTGCTAATGAGGATACTTCCCTGTCTGATCAATACCATTTCATGACTTTTGTATTGATAGATACATGCTAGAAGACTGAAGTCTACTGGAAAAGTAATGATTATGATCACATGGTCTGTGCTTCTACAGTGTAAATACTGGACTTTCTAATCTTAATAAATAATTAAAGATGTATTCATTACAGCCAACATGTATAATATTTTGTTTTGACTTGGCCACCAATACACTCTATTTTACACCTTTTTAGCTATGCTGACTTCATCTGAATCCACCAGGATCTCCTTCAGAAAACTCCAACAGGAAAAGAAGTTGCTGACTTTGTAGAAATATAACAGAGGAGAAGCAAGAAGGAAGCTACTGATGTGAAAGAATTTTGAATCTTGTCTTTAGGGAAATGACATAATTACAAAACAATAGTGTAAATGACTTAATTTTTTATTTATTATGTTTAAGAAAAACATATTAGTTTGAAAGTACAGATTTCTATTAATTTATTATTCTCCTTGTCTCCTTACTATGTAAAAGTTATCTGATACATGGTAGACACTCAAAATTTTTTTCTTAGTTGAATTTAATGCCAATCAAAAGAATTATTTTAACTCTGGCAATGACTAGAAATTTGTAAATTTTTTTCCCCTAAGGTTACCAAGTAAGACTAGTTAATGTGGTTATATTAACTCCTTACTTTCATTAAAATATTACATTATATGAAGAAGAGATTACAAACAAAGTAAAAGAATGGGAAATTTCTGCCTCTTACTAAATAAATTAATCCCCATAGAACACTTTTTTTTTTAAAGATTTTATTTATTTATTTGACAAACAAAGATCACAAGTAGGCAGAGAGGCAGGCAGAGAGAGAGAGGGAAACAGGCTCCCTGCTGAGCAGAGAGCGGATGCGGCAGGGCTCGATCCCAGGACCCTGAGACCATGACCTGAGCCGAAGGCAGAGGCTTTAACCCACTGAGCCACCCAGGTGCCCCCCCATAGAACACTTTTTGATAATGATTAACATCTGATGGATAGTAAGTACAAATTCATAAGACATTTTATCAAAATATGGAATATAAAAAGTTTGTAAAAACCCTAGTGGGAAATCAGTAAGATGTGAGTATATTGAATTTAATTTAGAATAAAACATTAAACTATGGGTATTGAAAATAAATAAATATTTTACTTCTGAAGAAAAAACAAAAAGACAAAGGGCATTCTTATAAACAGTTTTCAATGGGAAATACATTTCTGTCTGTCATCAAATATCAAAGAAAGTATCCTTTAGTAATCTAATTTCACTTATAAGTATGTAATTACCTAATTTTAATGCACTTTAGAAATATTAACTAAAATTTAACTAGGAGAAAAATAGGAAATATGAAATTAGAAGGTAGGAAGGAAAAAGAAATAGAGAAATAGAAAAAAAAGAAAATAGAAAAAGAAAAAGAAATATAATATTATAGCTTTAATCCAATATGTCTTTGATGTTCTAGATAGAAAACTTTGCCATCACTTGCATGATGCTTGAGATACTAGGAACAAACCATCCGTTGACTGATAGAAACACCTTTGAGACCATTTAAAACCACAAAAATAAATTCTTATAAGACTTACACCATGAGTCCATGTGTTCTGGCCCCAACACTACTTTTGCATCATTTAGAATAAGGAGTTAGTTTTCATTAAAAATATGTTGAATACCGGAGTGAATCCAGCAATCTTCATCTTGTCTCCACAATTCAATTACTAATTACTAATTTTAAAATGCCAAAAGATTGTAGATGTTATAAACTGGATAAAAGATAAAATTAAAGATAATAAAAGATGATGATTAAATAATCACTCCCATATAAACACAGTCTGACATGGCTTTGCAAAAACAAGGAGTTCTATTATGCACTATAAGAGGAGGGCACCAGAGGTCCATAAAACTTGAAATATATTGCTATGAATTTACCAGAAAATGCCATGTATACTCACTTCTTGATTAAAACAGTACAACTTGGTTGATAAGAAATCAATGAAATCAAAGGAAGAAATGCCAGGCCTGGAAAATGTTCCCATTCTCATTGTCTTATATAACATATTCGCTAACTTCTAGGACTGGTCTATAAAATCTAAAGGCACATAAACTGCTAATTTCTTTTTTTTAAGGATTTAAAAAAATTTATTCACTTGACAGAGAGAGAGAGAGAGAGTCAGAGAGCACAAGTAGGGGGAACAACAGAGGGAGAAGGAGAACCAGGCTCCCCACTTGTGAAGGAGCCCAATGCATGGCTTGATTCCAGGACCCTGGGATCATGCACTGAGCTGAAGGCAGATGCTTAAAGGGATGAGCCATCCAGGTGCTCCTGCTAATTTAAATCTTAATGGAAGTAGATGGAATTATTTCAATTTAAGCAAACAAAAACTAGCATAAGATCCTTCCAAATACTTACATCATCAAAGATATTTTAAAACTAACAAATAAGTAAGATTTATTGTTTATATTACAGGAAAAATATGAACAGCTCTGCATATTGCTAATAATGTATGCATATATTCCTCATATGTAAGGCAAATCACTTTTCAGCTCACATATACAATGATACTTTGTTATTTATATGTGATTTTAGTTAACAATATGTTATCTACCTAATGTGTATAGAATACTGTTAAATTGAATATATGAAAAACAAAATATAGACCTTGCCCTAGGGAGCTTCAAATAATAATAAAGTAATAACATAAATATATAAGTATAAATATAATATAAAATTATAAAGTTTAATAATTTTGACCTAATGAGCATTTTATATTTAGATTTTTGCAATATTTATTGATTAGCCATATCTTTATTGTGGCAATCAAAAAAGAGTAGCATTGTTGTTCTTGGTGGATAAGCTAAAAGAGGGAAGATACTATGGTCATTTTTACATACCTGTCTATTTTTATATTTACAGAGGACAAGCTTGAGTTCTTTCCCTTACACTAAACTTCCATGAACTTCGAATCTAAATGTTTTATAATATATATTTAGTATAATATGAAAGTAACAAAAGTTTTTAAAAAATGAAGCAGCAAAATAAAATAACAGATTATCTTAAAAGAATAATAGCATGATTTAAAGGTGGTTACCTAACTTAGCAAAGTTGTAGGATACAAGGTCACTAGTCCAAAAAGGATAACAATCTGAACATTCATCAAATAAGGAATGAATAAGCAAAATATATTTTATCCATACAATGTAATGCATCATTTAAAAAGAATGAGTTAGTGATATATAAACAACAGGAATGAATCTCAAAATAACTTTTTTAAATTAAATAATTCAGACAAAAGAGCACATATAGTATAGCTCCTTTTGTATGTATTTCTAGAAAATGCAAACCAGTATACAGTGACAAGTAGTAGATTAGTGGTTGCCTTGGAATGTATGGAATGTGGAGGGGCATGAGGGAGAATTGAACAGACTTTTTGGTCTGATGAATTTGTTCACTCTCTTGACTATGTTTTTCTGGATGCTTACATTTGACAAACTTACACTTCATTACATGTTATTTGTGTGTCAATTATATCACAATAAATATATTTTTAAAAGGAGGTTAAGAATGTTACAAAATATTTTTAATTCTTAGGGAAAAACAAAAAAGTGAAAGTGAATGCGTTTGTTTCTGCTGTAGTGAAGGAGATACAAATACAAACAGATGAATAATTGTCAGCTTGGGAAATGCTATGAAAGCAGTGTGAACAACAACACCATGTGAATCTCAAAGGAAGGAGTGAATACCTCTGCCCGGGAAAGTTAAAGAGGGACTACTTATTTAGTTGGCAATTCATTATTATTTTGGTTTCACTTGCTCTTACACCACACAAATCCTAGAAATAGCCATCTGAAGAGATAGGACAGAAATAAAAACCTTGGAATGTATTGAATCCTTTTCCAAAATCAATGGTTCTTAGTGGGGTTGGTCCTGTTCTTAGGGTTTTTGGAATATTGTGAAACCAAGGGGATAACTAACAAAACCCTATTGACATACAGCAAGTAGGACTAGAATTGTCAGATGTCTTGCTGTGGTAGCACAGTAAAAACAAGTAAACAAATATAACAACAAACACTAAACAGTGTCTTTTATCATTTTTACTTCCTCCCTTCCTTCCTTTTTTCCTTTCTTCTTTCTTCCATAATCTATCTGGCATCTATCTATTATGTGATCATAGGCAAAATGTTTTAATTCCCTGTCTTCTAGATTCTTAACTTATAACTTATACTACCTCATAGGAGTGCTGTGAAAATTAGAATAGGAAAGGATTTAGTAAAATGCCAGACACATTGTCCACTAAATTTTAGTTATTATTATCTATTATGCAAAATTAGTGTTATTGAAGGGAAAAATATAAAAGGCAAAATAACGTGCAGTTCCCACCATGTAACCACCTCTAGCTTGTGAGATGTTTTGTCATTTAATATTTTCAAATAGTTATAACTTTGAAAAAAATCATTCCTTTTTTTTAAAGCTTATCTGAGGGGAAATAACCTAAGATCATGTAAGCAAACAGACAAAAATTTATTTGACAAATGGGAATGAATTAGGGTTTTTCCATTTTCAGTCATAAAAAAGCACGAAATCTTGCCATTTGCAAGAACATAAATGGAGCCAGAAAGTATTATGCTAAATGAAATGTTAGAGAAAGAGAAATACCATATTTTTTTAAAAAGGTTTTGTTTATTTACTTGTCAGAGAGAGCGCGCGCAAGCAGAGGGAGCAGCAGGCAGAGTGAGAAACAGGTTGCCCACTGAGCAGGGAGCTCAATGTGGGATCATGGCCTGAGGTGATAGCAGACACCTAACTGAGTCACCTAGGCATCCCATACTATATGATTTCACATATTTGTAGAATTTGAGAAACAAAACAAACAGCAAAGGGGGGAAGAAAGAGAGGCAAACAAAGAAACAGACTCTTAAGTATAGAGAACAAACTGATGATTACCAGAGGCGGGGGGTGGGGTGTGGAAGAAACAGGTGATGTGGATTAAGAAGAGCACTTGTTGTGGTGAGCACTGGGTGATGTACAGAAGTGTTGAATCACTATACTATATACCTGAAACTATCTGTTCACTGTATTTTAAATAACTGGACTTTAAATAAAAACTTAAAAGAAATCTTTTCTTATTCAAATCTATTAGAACATGGAGAAAAATGGTTTGATAAATATCCTATGCTGACATATATATTAATGATTAAGGCAAGGGGAAGAGACCATTTATCTGTAACACTATAAAATTATCAAATAAAAAAATTTATATTTGGTAAAATATATTTTATATTGGTTCTTATGGTATAAAATAATGAGAAAGATTTTCATCAACTTTGAGACAATGTTTCTTTATATCAAGAAAGCTATATGAAGCATATGGTAAATGATTCAAATCTAGTGATAGCATTGAAAAAGAAATAATCCATAAGACAAAGAGCACCCTATGTGGAAGTTTGAGCCCTTTATACCATTAATATAAACTTAGAAGGCAAAACCACATTGTTCTATGTTGTTAGGTTAGTTTGTCCACCAGTTGAAACTCAACAAAATCTAAATAATATGCCTAAGGGTCTAGATTTTCTAGGAGTCTTTAGTGTTTAAAGATAGTAATTGCACTGTTGAATTAGTGCATATCACCATATTGCTCGTGCAATAATATTAATTAATATCTATGGCATGTCATGGGGTTTGTGCCTGGCAGGCAATATATGAATTCAAGTTATGTTTATTTCAACATGGCTAAAGGACACTACAGAATAAAGAGTTGTGTGTACTTTGAAAATAGAGTGAAAGACTTGGCAGAGTGTGAAAATACTTCAAAGAGGAAACTTCTAACTCTAGGGTAAAAAAGACTCATCTGTATGATGCAGGACTGGCCATGGAAAATAAGCATTCTTTACTTTGAATTTTTCATTTCTAATAGGGTAAAATGGTAAAATTAATTGATGATTTTTCCTTTATCAGGAAAAATGATGAAGGTCATTTCATCTTATGAAATGAAACACAAAGCTTATCAGCTGAAATAATTAAATCAATTGATCAGTCAATCATATCCTTTGTAGAAAAAAATCCACTTCTTTCAATTAAATTTTTTTTTAAGATTTTATTTATTTATTTGTCAGAGAGAGAGGGAGAGAGAGTGAGCGAGCACAGGCAGACAGAGTGGCAGGCAGAGGCAGAGGGAGAAGCAGGCTCCCTGCCAAGCAAGGAGCCCGATGTGGGACTCGATCCCAGGACGCTGGGACCATGACCTGAGCCGAAGGCAGCCGCTTAACCAACTGAGCCACCCAGGCGTCCCTCAATTAAATTTTTTTAAACAAATTCAGCTGCAATATGATTACAGCTATCTGTCTTTAAATTGAATTAGCTTAAGGAAACTCGCCACCATTGTTGAATCATCATAGCTTAGGTATTTAACCAAATGCTAGGGAAATACTTTTGCAAATTAAAAATAGATTTGAGTTACTGAAGAATTGTAAGTTTGTTCCTTTTGATCACAAATTATATATTCAGAATATATCTCAGCACATGGAGAACAATGATAAAAAAATAGATCTTCCTATAATGAGCTACAAGTTGTTAGCTTTTCACACAGCTACAAATTCAATTAACATTTATGTATATGTTAAAATCACGTTTGATTAAAAAGTGAAGTAAAAGAAGGAAATGAAAGACTAAGGAATACAAGAGTAAAAACAAATCGATAATTCTAACATACAGAATTCAGTCATTGAAGGTTCATTAAAATACACTTCTTACTTTTTTGTGTATTTCAAAAATCCCATAAGAATTTTTAAAAATTACTGAAGAGCTCAAATAGGATGGGAATTATAATTGAAAAAGCTTTTAATGTAAAGGAATTTACAATTACATTATCATACACTATACTGTACTTTATAAAATATTGCAATTTTTTCCCTTAATAGACTGTAATGTCTTTGCCTCTCATACTATAGATGACTATTATGGTCTAATTAAATATTTTCTGGTTTAATGTGTATGCTTTCACATTATGCTTCTAAAGAATAAACAAAAAGCCCTTAATTCTTGATAGTCTATACAGGAAACATGAAGGCATTGTCACCCTTTTCTTTATTGTCAAATTACACTTTCTAAATTGCCCTATGCACTTTGGCAAGTTCATTTACAACACTGAATGATTTGATTTGCTAGACAACATTAAACTGCATTTAAATCCACTTTTACTCAGTCTCACTTGTACCATATTTTCACAAAAAGAAAACTTAAAATTAATTTTTTTGTTCTAAAAATGAATTATGTCATTATTCTACTAATGGGTGATAGTTTTGTCCTACCCAGGGTAGGAGAATATGAACTATTAGATTCACTCACCAGAAAAAAAAAGATGGCAGTGAGAAAAAAATGTGTCAGAAGATAGATGGGAAAGAGAAAGAAACAGAGAGAGAGAGAGAGGGAGGGGGGAATGGATACCTGCATACATTCATACATAAATGAGTATTATCAAAAATCACTTCAGCTAATTTGACAATATCCTTGGGCATTACTAAATTTTGACTGATATGACTGCTATAAGAATTTAAATGATGTATTTTTATATCCCAAGTCCAAATTTGCTGTTTGAGTCTTTGTTATCTCCAGAATATTAGATCATGGTCTAAAAGACCCATAAAATATCTGTAAGTTACTATGGCATATTTTGAAAAAATAAAAAATGAAGAAGATTTGAGATAGCTATAAATATTTATTTTGAATACTTAATTTCAAAATGTGATGAAAGATGCTTGTAGATTAGTTATGCATGGCAGCAAGTGCTTAAATTATTTGTCAAAATTTAAAAAAAAGAAAGGTCTAGTAATCAAACTATAGATGAAAAAAACAATAGTCTCTTTATGTGTCAAAATCCTACGAGAGAAAGTTTTTACATTTTATTAATAGCTCTGTCTTTTTTAAATGTAAAAAAAAATGACTCATTATACTGAAATCATGTTAAAAAAATAGCCAAATTTGATTTTTTTGGAAAGATTTATTTATTTGAGAGAGTGAGTGAGAAAGAGCCTGAGGTGGGGGAGGGAAAGAGGGAGAGAGAGACTCAGAGCTGAGCATGAAGCCTGATGCAGGGCTTAATCTGAGAACCCAGAGATCATGACCTGAGCCGAAACCAAGAGTTGGGCCCTTCACCAACTGAGCTAACCAGGTGCCTTGTCAGATTTGATTTTTGAAGATTTAATGATTTTTATAATCTAAATGCATAGATATTGATCTTCTTTCCTCTTCAAGAGAGAGGGGGAAAAAAGGTATTACTTTCTGTGTTAAAAATTGAACTAGCCAAATAATTTTTTTTTAAGTATCAATCTCTCCAACTACTCAATTATAGGACATCACTGTTAACTTCTTTAAAGGAATCATTGTTATTTTTGAAACTATCAATAAATTAAATTTACTTTATTAATTTCTATTAATACCAAAAACTATATAAAGAATTTCTTTGTAATATGTTTTAAAAACTTTCCAAATGTTAAATCTAGATTTTGCTGATGCTTAAAATAAAAACTTGACACAAACAAACAAAAAGAATAACATGCTACAGGTATTTTTTTTTTAATTAAAAAATAAATGTCGCTGATGCAAACTAAATTGTCACTGGAAAAGAAGAGACAACAACATATTTCTAGAAATATGTGAATGTGGAGCAGAAGCAAATGAGAGAATTTAGGTACAGCTTGTTGACATTTCTACCTCAATAAAAATAATCTGAAAATTTAGAATTGCAACAACTTTAAAAAACATGGAAAAATGAACATAGGAGATACTAACATGATACCAACAGTGTTGGAGAACTTGAACTGTGCATATTGAATTGTCATTTTTCAAGAAAGTGATAGAGTATAAATGGTATTCTTAGTAAATAAATATTCTAGCCTGTAAATCTGGTTTATTCTTACCAATAAACCTTTCCTGTGGAATCCATGTATGTCAAACAACCCTTTATTTTCTTTCTCTAGTATACTAATTCAAAAAAGGAGGGACTTGGCCAGTATAAATAAGCATTTTAGTCTTAACAATAGGCACATTTTCTATTACATTTCTGACATACTATCCTACTTTGGTTAATAGCTGCCAACAGAGAAACAGATAAATTTTAACCGGTACTAATGGTGGCCAGTTTTGCCTGAAATATCCAGGTAAAAATTAATAGCCATTTCCACTTCATTAGTTACAAGATTCCTGAGAAACTCTGAATCTGACAAGGAAACTAGACTAAATTACATGACTAGAGAGTATTGAGGCAAGGCCACATATAATTCTTAGATTGACACAAATTATAAATATAGTAGATGTTCAAATGAAAAATATCTGGAGTAGAGAGTTGAAGGAGAAAGAAAAAAAAAACTAGAGAAGCCTGTAAACTTATAGCCATTTATCTAACATTTTTGGAATCTGGTAACTATGATGTCTAAAAAAAAGGAATACCATTATTCTTTGTGTATTGTCACACCAGGTCCAAGTGTATTTGTGTGTTTTGTCAACTCACTATGATGTGGAAAGTTCTCTTTTTTAGGATAGTAAATAATTATATATTCAAACTGTAACATATTATATTATACATTTATATATTCTTTATAAATAATAATTTATGATGACTCCAGACCTTTCCTTTCATTTGATTAATATAGAGCAATATTGATAAGGTCAAGGTGAAAGTCACGATGGATATGTCAGAGTGTATACTATCATTCTAATTTTATTTGAAAAACAAATAAAACATGCTTAGAATGATCAGGCTTGTATTATGTGTACTATTTGTTCCCTCCATTGGAATATAACTGAGAGTTAGTATAGGTTATTACAAGATAGAAGCATGTCTTCATTTTTCATTGTCTATTTTTTTTCTCTCCATGCCATATTCTTTTCCAGAAATCTATCAACCCTCTATTAGGAGCCCTTCAACCAAACTGAATTGAATAAATCATCTATAAAATTTGATGGAAAATGTCACACAACTGCCTTTTTGCTCTAATGTTGAAAAAAAATCACGGTTTTCAGCAGCAAGTTTTACTGGAAATGGTACCAATATGAAAGTTTTCTAATATATTTGTGAATCTGCAATGGTTCATAAACAAATCCTAAATCTTTAATGCTGTGTTGGAACATACATATAATTCAAGTTAAATATGTCTTATCAATTTTCATAAAAAGCAATCTCTGTCAGTCACTTTCAGACTCAGATATAGCACTATGTGTCACATATCCCTATCTCAGTCTTCTATTTTAATATTCTAATAGCAGTATTTTAATCTAAATTATTTAGTGTAAATTTTAGTAAATTGCTTAAATGTGCGAATGGAAAACTCTATGAAAGTTTGAGTCACTGCAGTAAAATAATCATTCTAGATGACAGGAAATAAATCTTAACCACTGTCTAAAAATCTCAAATTTACTATGTAAAAAGAGAAAAACCTTATCAGTTTTGTGTTCTAGAAAACATATTGGCTTTGCTACCACACATTTTAGGAAATGAAATAAATCAAATTTTAAGAGACTATTCAGTAAGCATTTTTTCATGGAGTTAGATTTACAATTTTCAATGGAAAAATCAAGAGAAATGGTGCTTGATAAATGTGTGACAATATATTTCTAAGTTTCAGGAAATTAGTCTGGTGAAACTTTGTATTGGATGTAACAATCAATTCTCCATTTGTACCTCCTGTTATCCATGATTGATACTGCTAATTATTATAACTTCTTTCCCAAAGAGTATATGTTTGACCTTAGAATCCTTTTCAATGTAGCACTTTAGGCAATAATTGTGAAACAATGAGAAATGGCATTTGATAGGAAAACCATCTGCCATGTTCAGCCTGTTGCCAAAGAAATGCAAATGGTCAAGTGAAAATTCAATATTCAAGTGAAGGACCAGAGGTCTTATGAAGCCTAATTTTGCAATGATAGAACTTCCAGGATAGCTTTCTGACTGTAAGCCCTAAGGATATTTGGCAATGAGCTTGTCACTAGTGAGCAGAAACATTCCTCTGATGGAGATTATTCATGGCCTTATTTGGCCAAAACGCACTTGCTGCCTTTCCACTGAGAACAGGTGTAACATTTGCACTATATTTAGCGATACACACACAGGCACACACATGCATGCACACAACTCTGCTTTACTGTATCTATACCTGCAGATGGCCTAAGCTTTGAATATATTTCCCTTCCCTAATATTATGTCTGGGACAAAGCCTCATCTGTATTAGCCAGAAAAAATAGTGGATACTATTGATAATATGAATTCTTAGGCTAAGCTAGTTTTATGGGTTTGCAGGCTGCTGACATTCTAGTTATTGAGTCTTCTTTTTCTTTTTCCTTTCTTTCTTTCTCTTACTTCTTTCTTCTTTCTTTTTTTTTTTTTTTTTTTTTTGATAGAAAGGGAGGAAAATCCTAGGAAAATAGCGTATTTAAAGCAGATGCCATGTAGCTTTTAGATTGCCTCTTGGTTACTTATATAAAAACAGCAAAACTTCACCTCAACCCCACTTAAGAAAAGTGCTTAAATAAAAACTGTAAAGGGCCAAGCATAGAACTCTAAAAAGAAGAAAAAGAGAGAAAAGCATGTCAAAGGTATAGAAGGAAAAACTGTAGAGTAAAACATGTAATTCTAGGAGGATGGAAGGTTTCAAGAAATAGATGAAAGTGGATCAAGGTAATAATTGAGGTTACATACATTTTTCCTCTTGAGGTATCAGAGCAGATTTTTTAAAAAATATATTCATAACATTACTGGGAAATTAAAAATAATCTACAAATTATCTATAGCATTAAGTAATTCCTTAAAGACTGAATATAGAATTAGATCAGGGGTAGAAATCCCAAAAAAATCACATTTGGACCAAGACTGCTGCAAAATATAAGTTCCAAAGGTACTGCATACTTAAGACAACAAATATAGAGAATAAATTGGGGGGGTAGTGTGAGATATATAAAAGCAGCTATTACATCTGCGGTGGTTGATTTTGCATGTCAACTTGGAGGATGATTTGGATGAGATCAACATTTAAATCAGTAAACTTTGAGTAATTGGATTTCTTGCAATAAGCTGGGCCTCATCCACTTAGTTGAAGGCTTGACTGAATTAAGGAAATTTTTCAGTAGAGAGCGTTTGGACTAGAACTGCAATATTGGCTTTCCTTGTTTTCTACATAGTCACCTTCAGACTTCAATTGTACCATCAACACTCCTGATTCTCCAGCCTGGTCACCAACCACACTTTTAATTTTGCACTCTTCAGCTTTCATAACCATGTGAACCAATTCCTTAAAATTAATCTCTCTCTCCATATGTATAAGTGGTACTTTTTCTCTGGAAAATCTCGAATAACACAGATTTTGGTACCAAGAGTGGTTTTACAGGCATAAAATCTTACCGATGAATCTTCTGAGTTGGTTCTAGTGTTCCTGAAATTGGCTCTCTATTCTCATTAGATTTAAAGACACTAATGACTCTATTTCCAGTAAAGACCCTGATAGTCCATGACATGATCTGGCAATAGAGATATGCAGGATACTGCCATTGGATACTCCTAATCAAACACTTACAAGAAGCAGGGATCTGGGTGACCATGAACATAATACTTTCAACTATTTTTGTCAAAACAAAGAATGTAACAATATTGTCTAGTTGCTCCTATTGTCACAGGACAAATGGGAGGAAAAAAAAAAAGGATGAGCTCAGAGATTCCAATTCCAAGATTAAGCCTATCATAAAGGATATGAACTCTTCTGTGTCTATTCTGAAAGAGCCCTTTATCTCCTGTAGCCACAGAGCTAATATATGATTAAAACCAAATCCAGGGACACCTGGGTGGCTCAGTTGGTTGGGCGACTGCCTTTGGCTCAGGTCGTGGTCCTGGAGTCCCAAGATTGAGTCCCACATCAGGCTCCCAGCTCCATGGGGAGTCTGCTTCTTCCTCTGACCTTCTCCACTCTCATGTTCTCTCTCTCTCTCTCAAATAAATAAATAAATGTTAAAAAAAAAATCTAGAATCTTACCTAGTCAGTGGCAGAATTATAATGCAAATTGAATTCATAGCTTAGAAAGGTGTTTACTCTTAAAGTGAGAGCAATGATTGGGAAAGAACAGGATTCTAAAAGTTGGAATGCAGACATGTGAGAAGATTCTGATAAAATGGGACAATGAGACCCTAAGTTTTGATGATTCTTTGCCAGCTGAAACAGCCTCTTTACCCCTTGCAAAATCAACCTCTCCATCCCTAGTTGAAGCTGCTCTGTTCCATCTGAGAAGATTAACATAGCATTGTCTGATGAAACTATAATAAATTCTCAAGAGGTTTGCCTCACAAGATAATGCTTCTTCTCAGGACCCACCCCTACCACCTCTCTTTGCTTCTCAACTTAAAACTAGACTCAAATCATAACACGTTCATTAAGATGAGAAACAAAGTGTGATCCATGATGGAGAATGTTTTATCTCCAATGAGCTACTTGAATTTTCAAATTTATACAGACAAAAATCCACAGAATATGTGAAAATAGATATTAAGTGTGTGGGATGGCAGAGGAAGAAACATAGAGATAGATGGGGCTGAATTTATTGATATGGGTTAAACAGAGATTCTGTATTAAACTCTATTAACTATATCTAAACTATATTAACTCAGGGAGTTAAGAGTCTAATAGTTTGGTTAGTTGGCTGAAACATGGGTTGCTCACTATAAGTGAAATGGAAATGTCCAATTTCCCTTTGTTTAATATAGGGAAAGGGACTTTGATGGTCTTTCCTTTCCATAAGATATCACACTGGTCCATTACACTGATAATATAAATTTGGAGACCTTGATAATTCCTTACAGATAAATCACAATGCAGATCCTAAGGGTTTCAGAGCAAAGTCCTACTATCCTCTGAAGAAGCATACTCTCCCCTTGAGAACCAGTTTTTGTTCTCCTACTGGGCCTTAGTGGAGACTAAATCCTTAACCACAGGCCACCAAATTACTATGTGACTTGAGTTGTGATCATAAACTGGTTGTTATCTGAACCAAGCCATAATGTTTTGTGTGCACAATAGTACTACATCATCAAATGAAAGTGGAATATATGTGTGTGTGTATATATATATATATATATATATATATATATATATATATATATATGGGCTTAAGCATGCACTGAAAGGATAAGTAAGTCAGTTGAAGAAGTTGTCTAAAGGTACATAGTCCCCACTTCTGCCACGCTACCTTCTCTATGCCTGCAACTATAGCCTCATGGGGAGTTCCCTATTATCAGTTGGCAGAGGAAGAGAAAACTTGTACCTGGCTTACAAATGGTCTCATACAATGTGCAGGCACCATCTGCAAGTGTACTGCTGCAGCACTATATCCTGAATGACCGGGATGGAAGGCAATCTTCCTGATGGAAAGAACTTGAGTAATGAACCTGGATGTTCTTTTCTTACCCTTTTTTTTTCCTTTTCTTTTGAAGTAAAACTGGTTAGATGTGCACTTATATACTGATTCTTGGGCTGTGGCCAATGATGGTTTGGTGGAATAGTCAGAAACTTAGAAGGAATATGATAAGAAAAATGATGACAAGAAAGTCTGGGGAAAAGGTATATGGATAGAACCCTCTGAATGGGTGAAAACATACATATATTTGTGTCTCATCTTAATGAACACCAAAAAGTCACCTCAGCAGATGAGGATTTTAATAACCAAACGGATAAGATGACCTGTTCTGTGAATACTAATCAGCCTCTTTTCCCTCCCCCCATATCAATAACAAATATGGTAGATACCAGTCCAACTGGTATCCAATTGATATCCAAATGATATCAATAATCATTTTGAATGCCAATGGTCTAAATGAACCAAATAAAGACAGAGATTGTCAAAGTGGATCAAAAAACAATACCCAACTATACATTATCCACAATAAACACTTTAAAATAGATGACACACATAGACTAAAAGTGAATAAATAGAAGAAAATCTACCATGCCTACACTAATGAAAAGAAAACAGGAGTAGCTATATTAATTCAGACACAGTAGACTGCAAAGCAAGAAAAGTTATCAAGGAAAAAGAAGTGATAAAGTGGTTAATTCTCCAAAGACATAACAATCCCTGATATGCATATGCTTAACAACAGAGAGTCAAACTATGTGATGCAAAAACTAATAAAATTGCATAAAGAAATAGGTGAATCTATAATCATACAGAATTCAATACCCTTCTATCATATGTCCAGCAGGAAGAAAATCAGTAAGAACACATCACCACCATCAATCAACTAGCTATGATTGACATCTATAGACTACTTTGTCTAACTACAGTAAAATACACATTCTCAAGTTCTCATTTGACACTCATTAAGTTAGACCACAATTCTGGACCATAAAACACACCTAAACATATTTAGAAGAACTGAAATCAAACGATGCCTGCTTTCAGACCATAATGGAATTAAATTAGAAATCAATGACAAAAAGACAATTGTAAAATCCCAAAATACATGGAGATTAAACAACTCACTTTCAAATAACACATGGGTCAAAGAAGAAATCTCAAGAGAATTTTTAAAATATTTTTAACTAATGAAACGAGAACACAAATTAAAATTTGTGGGATGCAGAGAAAGCAGGGCTTAGAGCATTTTAGCACTGAATTCACATGCTAGAAAATAAGAAAATTCTAAAGTTTCTATCCTAGGAAACATATAAACAAACAAAAAAAGGAGGAGAAGGAAGGCAAGTTCACAGCAAAGCAAGCAGAAGAAAATAATTAAGTATTAGAGCAGATCACAGAAATTTAAAATAGGAAATCCATGGAGAAAATCAATGAAACTAAATGCTGGTTCTTTGAAAAGATCAGTAAAATCAATAAACCTCTAGCCAGTAAGCCATGATTCCCTGCATTCCCCTGTCTCTCCAATTTTGGGGGCAGCTGTTTGCCCTATGCCCTCACTTCTTTTATGGATCCAAGAAGAGTTGTTGATTTTTCAGCTTTTCATTTGTTGTTCAGCTTTGTACCTGTTGTTAAGCCCAGGTGCTGACTTCTAACCTTACATGTGAAAGCCGAAAACTTGCTCTTCTTTTTCCAATTATTTTTGTTTTTAGGTGCTTTATATTTTTACATAAAGCGTAAGGGTCTGCTTGCCAATTATTTGAAAAATCTTTCTGGGATTTTAATAGAGATTTTTTTTTAATCTATAGATTAATTTGAAGAGAATTTCCATCATTAGTATATTGAAATTTCCAAACCATAAACATGAAATGTCTGTCCATTTATTTAGTTCTTCTTTAATTTTCCTCATCAAAATTTTATGTCTTTTTTGCACTTTTTTTGGAAAGTTTTCCAAGTATTATACTTTTTTAGTACATGTTCTTTTTGATGCATTTGCAAATGGAATTGTATTCTTAATTTCACTTTTATATTGTTTACTGCTTATAGGTGGAAATACAATTGCTTTTATATATTGATCTTATATTCCACAACCCTTCTTTATATATCCTATGAATGTGCTGTACTTAAAAATCCTTTTAATAAAAATTTTTTTAAAAAAATCAGCCAGGATCACCTTTTTTGCATGCTCTGAAAATATTTTTACGCAATTCCCTACATGTGCTAAAAAATAGAGAAAATTAAACACCATTTCTTCACAAGACTTCTCTCAGCAAAAAATAGGAGGTATCTGCTTTAACTGTTTAAATACCATTCACAAGAAATTCAGAGCTATCTCTTATTATGTAGCCTTGTACTATAGCCATTTTCAATGCAACAGACAACAAATTAAATATATAGAGATATTAGAACTTAAAAAAATTATTATTTATAAATAATAAATCTTCCACTTAGGGATGCCTAAGTGGCTTAGTAGGCTAAGTGGCTGCCTTTGGCTCAGGTCATGATCCCAGGGTCCTGGGATTGAATCCCACACTGGGCTCCTCACTCAGCGGGGAGTCTCCTTCTCCCTCTGCCTGCTGCTCCCCCTGTTTTTGTGTGTGCTCTCTCTCTCTGACAAATAAATAAATAAAATCTTTAAAAAAAAGTGAGCAGATATAAGTAAAAGAGACTCTCTGATTCACCAATTTACAATATATCAAAAATCAACCTTATATATCAAAAGGTTAGTTTCAAGTATGTTAAATCTGGATAGATTTGCTACCCTGAAGGGAATAAGAAAAATTATTCATTTTCCAAAAAGGAAATGAAAGCACAGAAGCTGAGGATCCAGCACAGAATGCTCCTTCTGCAAACTGTGACTATGGGGGAATTCAGAGAGACAAAGAAAGTGTAAGAACTATGGAAATCTAGCAAATTATTCCTGCAAATTTCTCCTAGGCAATCCTGGAATTTGTTGTAAAAAGAAAATTGTTCTTCCAACTGAAATGGAGCTCTTCCAATACTGCAATGGCATGAGCAGACAAAAATAAGAAAAGGAATTCTGCTTCTCTAATTCTGAGGGGAGGGATATGGGATGATGATGTAAACACCTGGATGTCTAAGGGACAGGGCACATTGTCTCTAAGTATGCTGTGGGAGTAAACCAGGTATGTCTGGAAAGGTAGTATCTTTAATCACACTAGAAAGTTAATTTACAAGACCGAGGATCATAAACTCTGGCTTTGCTCCCAAGGTTCAGGGCCAGTACTCCTCTGGTCATGAAAGCTGAAATAAAGGGGAAACTCAAGAGTGCAGCAAAGAAAATGGCTTGGCACTTCTGCAAGTCTGTGCCAAAGGGAAAATCGAGGTGCCTGGGAGGCTCAGTTGGTTAAGCATCCAACTCTTGATTTCTGCTCACATCATGATCTCAGGGTCATGAGATTGAGCCCCGCCTTGGGCTTCTTGCTGAGCGTGGAACTTGCTTAAGATTCTCTTTCTCTCCCTCTTCCTCTGCCCCTATCCCCTCTACTTGTACTTACGTTCATGTGCTCTCTCTTTCTATAAATAAATAATAAATAAATAAGTTAGTAAGTCAGGTTTGGTCAGCACACCCCAAGATGGCTGATGAAAGGATTACTCTGACTCCTTAGTAGGAGAAAGGAGAGGCCTGGGGACCAGATGCTCTAGTGGTGTAAGGCCTTGAGCTAACCTCTGTCTCTACTTTTATTGTGAGTTTAATTAACACACCGTGTGCAAGGCAAGGAGTTCATTAAGTATGTGACCACTACAGGTGACTGCATCTAAGCTTTTACTCCTTGGATGAGACCCTTAAGAATCCAGCCACATTCAGCCAAGAAATGCCAGAGGAGGTCCAGCAATCCTGGGACTCCTCTTTTGCTTTTCCATTAGTCTTCCAAGGAGACATATACAAGTCAGTTTTTATCTATCCAGACACCGTGAAGCCCCACATACATAAAACAAAGGGAAAGTGGAAGAAATATCTATGAGATCTCTGAACTTTTAACAGGATAGAGACTTTACAACAAAGAGATTTTGATTGAGAATAAAAGTTTTAGAAGTATGTGTTAGTAATGGGGTGGTAGTACAATTTAGAGAACTGCATTTACAAATCATATTAGTGGAGAAATTTAAAAGAGGTAGGTTTACATAAAAATACTTTAAAAGTTATATTACAATATTGATTGTTCTGGTTGTAAATCAGTTTATTTTTAACTATTAGTAACTATTTGAAGTTTATGTGTTGAATGTACTTGCTGGCAAGTAAACTTGGCTTTGGGACTCTGGGATTTCTGCAAATGTGTAGGGAGATAATTGAATTATTAGTATTCAGAAGAAACATTCTAAATTCTAGCCAGGGGAAATATTTGAGCTGCAAGTATAAGTAGATAAAATATACTTTTTTTTAATGTGCAGGTTAAAATGTATTTCTCAAGTACAGTGATTACTATTGTCTCATAATAATTAAATCACAGTGTTATTATAAATTGGGTACTTTTATTTTATCTTATTTTATTTATTTTTTTTGAGATTTTATTTATTTATTTTACAGAGAGAGAGAGAGATCACAAGTAGGCAAAAAGACAGGCAGAGAGAGAGGGGGAAGCAGGCTCCCTGCTGAGCAGAGAGCCTGATGCTGGACTCAATCCCAGAACCCTGAGATCATGACCTGAGCGGAAGGCAGAGGCTTAACCCACTGAGCCACCCAGGCGCCTTAAATTGGGTACTTTTAAATTATAATTTTATTTTGTTTTCAGGTTCAAACTTATTTTGAGAAAGACTGGATGGAATCTTGCTTGCTGAGATCAAATGAAGGAGAGTACATGATGTGAAATCTAGCCAAATAAATAAATAGTTATGGAAAAAGGTATTCTCTAAGGTTTAATATTGGATTTTTTAAACAAAGGGCATTTTTGTTTTGTTTTGTTTTATTTTTCCATGGCATCATGGTGTCATTTAATTTTGGATTGGATTAATCCTATAACTTGGGAGCTGAAAAAATGGACCAGATAGCTCACAAACTGTGTAATGAAAAGTGATTTTCTTGCATATTATAAAACTTTCAAATGAAAATTTTTAGTCGTGGAGTGTTTAGTAATCAAATTTGTAATTCTAACCCCAAATTTAAAAGGTGGTAGATATGAATATATAACAAAATAAGTTGCTTGATAAAATGTATATGTATATTTGTAATGGCAAACTCCTTGATCTAAAAGAAATCAAAACTCCTGTAAGAACATCTGATTCCATGTCTTAAGTTGGAAAGCTCATTAAAAACTAAGCTCTGATGGAATTTTCAGAGATCAAAGATTTATACAAATATAATAAAAAAGAAAAAAGACAGCACACTGTGCAGACTGTACATATTTGGTCCTCAAAAATGACAATAATGATAGTCAATTAGAATGAATTGAGGATATAGAAACAGCTATCAATCAATATCGATGAAAGAAAAAGGAAAAAGGAAAAAGTAACATCTATTTTGCTGTAGAGTATTTCAACACAGAAATTAGTTCCTAGTTGTCAATAATACATGCTATGTATTGATGAACAACATTATATTGTTTTATATTTCTAGTTAACATATATATTTGTAATACTGCAGAGAATTATATGATAATACATCAAATTTAAATATATGCATATATACATATGAGTTTTCTAAATTTATCTTGAGAGACAATGTGTGGTATAGATTAGGTATAAAGAATAGGAAGAATAGAAAGCTAGAATTTTCCCATAAAGGAAAATGAGACATTTAGAGAGGTTTATAAAAGTAGGAGAAATGCTGGATTTTACTGTTCAGATTATGAGAGAGAAAAAAAATTGTTTTGATTTGTACTAATGGAAATAGAAATTCTTAAGTCAGTGAATTCAGGAGATTATGTCTCCAAAGTTCCCACAATATTGCAGAAAGCAACTATCAGAACAAAAGGAAGACTTCAAAATAAAATTTTATAAACATTAAAAGGGGATGACTAGAATGAAAAGTCAACATGTATAAAGATCTACTTTTAGAGGTGTTTGGGTACATAGTCATTTGGGTGCCTACTCTTGGTTTTGGCTCAGGTGGTGATGTCAGAGCCCTGGGGTTAGCCCCCATTCAGGTTTCAGGTTAAGTGTGGACTCTGCTTGAGACTGTCTACCCCTCTCCCTCTGCCCTCCTCCCAACTCTCTAAATAAACAAATAAATTTAAAATTCTAAAGCTCTGCATTACGATAATGTGTTTAACAAGAACTCTGTATATCAACTAGTGGCATATGTTTGCTCTGTAAAATTAAAACTAAAAAGTAGGGACACCTGGGTGGCTCAGTTGGTTAAGTGGCTGCCTTCAGCTCAGGTCATGATCCCAGTGTCCTGGAATTGAGTCCCACATCGGGCTTCTTGCTTAGCGGGAAACCTGCTTCTCCCTCTGCCTCTGCATGCCACTCTGTCTGCCTGTGCTCACTCTCTCTCTCTCTCTCTCTCTCTGACAAATTAATAAATAAATAAAATCTTAAAAAAAACCACAAACTAACTAAAAAGTAGTTGATTAACAAAGTAGAAATATATTTTTCTTTCATCCAGAAGTCCAGAAGTACAGAGTTTATTTCCTGCTGCTGCATTACCTTGGTGCATGGTTTCTATCCTAACGCACAATTCATTATTAAAGATAGCTTCTCAAGCTCCAATCATCACCTCTGTATTGCAAGTAAAAGATTGGTTATATGACACAGTTAGCTATAAGAGAGCATGCAAAGAATGTAGTTCTTTTAGCTCAAGTCACTTCTACTTCAAACAAAATTGTGATTATGTTACTAAGGCTAAAAATGAGAAGAAAGAGCATCAAGCATTTTTTCCAGCTCGTGTGATAGTCAAAACAATTGATCTGCATTTCTTTCTATGTGTAAAGTATCTCAAAATTTTCAGAGTTGTTTTTATGAATCAGTTCACAAATACATTTGAAGATGCTAGCATTTTATTTATGGAGAAATTCAATTAATTTAAACTCTTTGTTGTATAATAAATAAATGTTTAAAAGATGGATGATTCTATTTTTTACAGAATAGTTTAAAGAGAAAAATACAAACTGTTAAAAGTAAATTAGTAAATATGTCAAGACTAAAACAGTAATATGTTGCTTTTTATACTATGTGGGTGTTCTGGCAATCATAATTCAAATTTTTAAGAAGAAATTAAGTCTTTTTCTTAAATAAAATTCACACTCTTAACATGTTCTTGGTTTAAATGTGTACTTTCGAAAAAAAAGTTTCACATGAAAATAAACATAAGGAAAGTGAAAAAAAGACAAAATAAACGAAAATATGAAGGACCCATATTTTAAGGCCTAAGAGCACAAATATGAAAAAGCTTTAAAAACATATGAAATTTTCTTTTCTTTTTAAAGATTATATTTATTTTATCTTGGGATTAACCCTGGGATCATGATCTGAGCTGAAGGCAAAGGCTTTAACCCACTGAGCCACTAGGGACCCCTTATATGAAAATTTCTAAAAAATAGGTAAATATAACTAAGATAGATTTTATTAAAAAGGAAAAAAGTAACTGGTACATATGAAAAATGCTTGAACACAAATATAGCAAAACCAATTCACATTAAGTTACATCAAAAAACTATTTCTCACCTGTCAAACTGGCAGAAATTTAAGTTTGACAATAAAATCTGTTTGAGGACCTGTGGAGAAATAAGCCCTATCTTATACAGCTGATGGGATTTCCAAAACCCACATGGAAAGAGGATCAGTGATATTTAACAACAATACAAGTGCATTTACTCCATAACCTAGTAATCTCCTATATATAATATCCTCTGGAAATTCACCTCCACAAATGTGATTAAACAAACAAACAAGGTTGGTTATTTGGATTAGTAAAAGATTAAAGACAGTCCAAATATACCTAGGAACACTAGTTGAGTAAATCAAAGCATAGCCACACAATAACCTACTATTCATTAAAAATATAACAAAGACCCCATGTAAAAAAAATTAACTTCCCATGTATATTATTAAATTTAAGTTTAAAAAGCAGTGACAACTCAGTGGAGAGATTAGAAATGGAGGTCTTCTCTGACTTTTGTTATCTTTGATAATCTTCAAAGACATAAATGTGTTAATTATTTAACACTTATAGAGACAAAAAAGTTATTTAAAGGAACTTTAATGTGTTAATTATTTAACACTCATAGAGACAAAAAAGTTATTTAAAGGAACTTTGAAACATGGTATTCTGGACACACGTGGTGTTTGTTTGCTTTGTTTTGTTTTATTTTTAATAAGGTCAAAAGCATCTCAGAGAAATCTTAAATTTCACTCAGAGGATTTATAAGTAGTAGCCATATTGGTTTTACAATTTTGAAAATATATATTGAAGGATAAAAGAAATACATAGTAAGTATATTAAGCTTGTTAGGGAAAAAAATTCAGTTTAAGAGCAAAGAGATCTATTTTAAACTTGAGACTAATAAGAAATAATAAAAAAGAAAACTATAATATTAAATTTGAATTTAAAATATCAATACAAATTTGCATTTTTACAAACATGCCAAGAACCTAGAAGCAGTGACATTCAGTAATAGGCAGATCTTGATCTCTGAATATCATCATTCCTAAAAAAAATTAGGTATCCTTAAAAACATGTCTGTCTAGGTCTGGGACAGTGAGTGCAAAAATTGAACATAGGCCACCGTTCTGTGTAAGGCAGTGAGAAAACCCTCAGTAACTAATGAGCTTGTCCATATGGTCTTCTCTTTCAAAAGTTAAGTCAACATTGGTGGTATCAATTTGAAGAAGTCCACATTGGTTAAATTTGGGATGATTTGATTATAAAAATAATGATCATAACTAAATATAATATTAAATAAATTAAAAGCAATGATTTCATATGCTATACTTATGAAAGAAAGTTTTGCCTCTGCCATTGTCAGGTGAACTCATGATAGATTGATCTTCCTTACAGAATAAAATAGTATTAATTCTAGACAGATATAAACAAAACAAAACAGAAAAAAAGCAAAAACAACAAAAAACAAAACAACTACCTAAAATCTCTGAAATCAAACAAAGATGGGCACACACTGGAGGAGAATGGACACATGTTAGGTACAATGCCTAGATTCTCTTTCTTGGTTTACATGCTCTGTATATTCATCTTCCCTTGAGTGAGGTGAAGATGATGGGGTGCCTTTTCAATGATAAGATAATGTTCTGTGGCAAAGGGGAAGAGACTTTGCAGCTGTTATCAAAGCCCTAAATATGTTGATTTTGAGATAATCAATAGAGTTTGTCTTGGGTGGGCCTGGCTTAATTAGATAAAATTCCTTAAAAAAGGACAGGATCCTTCCTAGAAAAGGAAAGAGATACTCTTCTGCTGGCACTGAAGAAGGAAATAGTTATGTTATTAACTGATTATTGAGAGTAGTGGCCTCTAAGAATGGAGTCCCTCACTCTCATAATTGCTAGAAACCAAATTAGAACAATAACTCAAATGAGCTTTGAAAAGGTCCCACACTCCAGAAGATAATTCTTAACTGGCACTTTGTTTGAAGGTTTGTGAGACCCTGGGTGGAAGATTTAAAGCCATGACCAGACTAACGACCCATCTGTGACATAATAAATGTCTCTTACCTAAGTTACTAAACTATTTTTTTTTAAGATTTTATTTATTTATTTGACACAGAGAGATCACAAGTAGGCAGAGAGGAAGGCAGAGAGAGAGGGGGAAGCAGGCTCCCTGCTAAGCAGAGAGCCTGATGTGAGACTTGATCCCAGGACCCTGAGATCATGACCTGACCTGAAGACAGAGGCTTAACCAACTGAGCCACCCAGGCGCCCCCTAAGTTACTAAACGTATAGTGATATGGTAGGCAGTGACAGAACCTAATACAAAGGAATGGACATGAGATAACTTTCCCATTTTTATGACTTTTGGTCTGAGGGTACGTTTGCAGTTGCTACTATGTGGTGGAGCCAAAACTGTAAGAAAGAAAGAAAGAAAGAAAGAAAGAAAGAAAGAAAGAAAGAAAGAACAAACCTTAGTCTTTCTGTCCTGAAGAGCCAGAGAGTAATGTTTTGAAGGGACAACAGGGGAGCTAAGATATCTAGCCAGCAAAGAATGGACTCCCATATTGCTGAAAAGTTGGATTGACAATTGAAAATAGTACTGTTGGAGTACAGAAGGTCCCAATAAATATCTTATATTAATACCCAATAAATAGACTATATCTTATATTAATACCTTATATATCTTATATTAATACCCAATAAATATTTATTCCATTTAGGATTAATTGGACATAGACACAGACAGATTAAAAATCTTTGCTTTCCCTAGAATGGAGACCATGGTCTGGGAGAATGGGCTTGCTAGTATTTACCCTCTGAAATAATACAGATCTACTGATGCAGATGGACAACTGCAGGCCTTTCTTATAAGGGCAGGTATACTCTTTAGCGCTGAAAAACAGTTAGGAAAGGGCTAAACTGAGCATGTTCAGTTTCTTATCCCCAAATCAAAATCAAGTAAATCATTTCTCCTTTCACTGGAGAAAAATTAATGACAAGTGGAAAAGGAGGCCAGGAGTGTTACTAGGTAGATTTTCCTGATGTAAAGATCAGGGGAAAGCCAGAACCCAACTAAGTCAGATTATGGTTCAAAAGTTATACGGGTTGAGGCTCTCCATCTGAACCTTCGAGACCTAACACAGAGCTTATATTTTTGACAACTATGTCCTTCTTGAAACTCTCTTTCTCTGTACTCCATGAAATCCCAATTTCATGTTTCTTAAGCCTCTTTATTCATCCCATCTTTATCTGCTTCTCTGAGTTATTTTGTACTTCTTGCACACCACATGTTTGTATTTGCCAAACTTCTAATGGTAATTGCCTTCCTTTCCTATTCTTCCCCTTCCCTCTTCTTTCCTTTCCCTAAATCACCCTTTCCTTCTCTTCTCTGTAAGCACTCATTTGACAAACTGTATTCTTTCACTTATGGCTTTGTACATCACCTCCATGGAGACCAATAATTACTTCACCAAATGTTGTTGGTGTCATTACAATGAATAAATATGCTAAGTGCTGGGGATATAAAGATGCATTTAGGTAAAACATGTTGCTTTATGAAGGTGTTTTTTAATTTAACAGTTGATAACTTGAAAGTAAATATAGTAGTAATTTAGTGCATATCTTCTAGAGCCTGGCCTATCAACCCCAGCTCTACCACTTCTAAACTACAGAAGACCTTTACTTCTCTCTGTGTGTATGATCATTCTAAGACTTCAGTAATTATTTAAGGTTTATATTTGCATATGCATTATAGATTATAAAGCATTCAGTTCATCTTATTTCATTTATTTTAACAATAATAAACTGAAAGAAATTATTATGTCTTTTTTTAGGAATAAAATCCAGGCTTGTGAGACTTTTAAAAGGTTAAGAAAATTAAAAAGAGTGTTTTAGTTTTAACCTCTAACTTCTAACTCCTCTAATTTTTTCTCACAGTTGCTGCCCTAAATTTATCTTGAGCTTTGCTGTCTCTCCTAAGATCTAATTCCACAAGCATTACCTGATCTCGTGAACACCACAAAATCAACCTCAAAATAAACATGCACTAAAGTAAATCATTTATGCCCCAAATCTGTTTCTCTTCTTGAATTCCTTAGCTTTGAATGACAGGAACTTCCCAAACAAGAAATTTCAAAATATTGGAACATCTCGCATCCCACCCTTCATTATCTCCATACACATTTCATCTCCTAGGGGGCCCCCATATACAGTCTATAGTATTCCTTCTATGATATTCCACTAGCCAATCCCACTGGAATAATCTTAATCAGAATTATTAACTCCAGCTAATATTAACTATTAATTGATTTTTCCTGGGTGAAGTCTCTGCAGAGACTAATTTGTTCTTCACAATACTTGCTGTGAGGCTAACTACTATTTATTGAAATCTAATTACATTTAGGTCCTTCACACACATTATATCATTTAATTTTCACAACAATCCCAAATATATAATTTACCAGCCAGCTTTGCAGATGAGGACATTGAGGCTAAGTGTCTTCCATTTATGTATTTGGAACTGAAACATAGACAAGCCCAATTCCAAATTGGTGTTGTTACTTCTCTGGCTTATTTTTCTTTGATCGTTTTATTTCCCTGCTCAAAATAACACAAAGGCTCTCACTGCCTCACAGGTTATATCCAAAAATCATTAGCATATTATTCTAATGTTACTTGATCTGGTCTCAATTTACAATTCTAGCCCTATTTTCTATTGCCTGGAAACACATTCGACTCATAACCAAACATTAGTCAATCTAAATCAACACACTCCACAATGTCCAGCTTCCACCCTGGTGTACAAACTAGTTCTTCTATTTAAATCGCTTCTCTTCCTGTCTCTAGCAGTCCAGATGACCCATCCTTTAAAGGTCTAGCTAAATGCCTCTTCCATAATGGAACACTCCTTGAGCTCTTTCAACAGAATTGTTAATCTTCTGAACTTTCACAACACAACAATTTTCTATTTTTTATTTGAAATTATTTTCTGTTTATTTAAACCTTCCTAAAGTAGCATATATCTATATTCTAACCATCTTCGTATCTTCTAGGCCTCAGGATTGTGATCAAGATAAGAGGGACTGTTACCTAGAAATTATTTTCCTGGGGCACCTGGGTGGCTCAGTGGGTTAAAGCCTCTGCTTTCAGCTCAGGTCATGATCCCAGGGTCCTGGGATCGAGCCCCGCAACGGGCTCTCTGCTCAGCGGGGAGCCTGCTTCCTCCACTCTCTGCCTGCTTCTCTGCCTACTTCTGATCTCTGTCTGTCAAATAAATAAATAAAGTCTTAAAAAAAAAGAAATTATTTTTCTTTCCGCATTAAAACATAATAAGATATTATAGCCAGTGGAGGTAAAATAGGAGCAAGTATATATTACTATGCATGGACTGGCAGGCACCAATGATCAGCGAATAGACTAATAAATTAAGCTATGAATTTTAATTCTTCTGACAGAAAAGTTTCTTCTAAGTATGTTAGAAAATTGAGCTAAAAATAGTCAATGAAGCTGAAATGTTTCTAACAGCTCCCCAAAATTTTGCATTTTGTTTTATTGGAAATCAGTTATGGACTTTTTTCTGTGAAAATGTGTTTTCAGAGATAATATTTTTAGTAGACTTTATATTGTTTATGGAGGAAAAAAATCTATAAAGCTACAGTATTGAAAACTTAACCATAATTTCTTCGAATGAGGCCTCTGAGTGAAGAATAATAAAGGAGTTTAGATTAAGTCTCTTAAATATTGGACATAAACTTTTTACTCTTGCTGCCACTTAAGAATTTAGCAATGAGCAGAGTTTATTTGGGATGGCAAATATAATGCTTTAATTATTGAATATTCTAACTCTGCCCGTTGGAGCTGTAATGCATATCTAAAGTTAGAAAGAATTCCTTCCAACAGTTCAATTTTAGGCAAAATAATGGATTTTATATTATTACCCCAAAGTATGAACAACTGTTTTTCCTTTCAATGAATCTCTATTTTAACATATATATTAAATATAAATGAATTGAGTATAAATATATATAATCCTAATTATTAGGATTACATAATATAGAATATATATTTATGTATGTGTTTATTTATATATGTATATATTTTTATATATAATATAAATACTTATGCATGTATATATAATATAAATATATAGAGAGTCAAATAATTATAAATTTAAATATATATCAACTATATACAAATACATATTTGCATACATATAATTAAATATAAATATATATAAACTCCTATATATAAATACATATTTACATATCTATAATTATATAGATATATAAACCTCTCTCTCTATATATATAAATATACATATAGGAGTCAATTATGTAGGAATCAAAGAGTAGAAGAGGTAAGGGAGGATTTGTTAAACGATTCTTCTGAAAATAGGGTGCCTCAGTGGCTCAGTGGGTTAAAGCTTCTGCCTTCAGGGGCGCCTGGGTGGCTCAGTGGGTTAAAGCCTCTGCCTTCTGCTCGGGTCATGATCCTAGTGTCCTGGGATCCAGCCCCACATTGGGCTCTCTGCTCAACAGGGAGCCTGCTTTCCCCTCTCACTCTCTGCCTGCCTCTCTGCCTGTTTGTGATTTCTGTCAAATAAGTAAACAAATTCTTAAAAAAAAAAAAAAAAAGCCTCTGCCTTCAACTCAGGTCATGATCCCAGGGTCCTGGGATCAAGCTGCACATTGAGCTCTCTGCTCAGCCTGGAGCCTGCTTCTTCCTCTCTCTCTCTGTCTGCCTCTCTGCCTACTTGTGATCTCTGTCTGTGAAATAAATAAATAAATAAATAAATCTTTAAAAAAATATTCTTCTAAAAATATTTCAATTTTTGTGAGAAGATATTTTTTAAAATGGTTTCTTGTCCGAGCTTACAAAACTAAGTTTAATACCTATAATTCAAATATTTGGCTAGGTTAGTTTAGTTTGTTAATAGGTTAGAGTTAATTACTTAATATTGTTGAAATATATTTGAATTATTCATGGCTTGCTTATTCACTTTGATTCATAATTTTATTTATTTATTTATCTGAGCATGGAGGCAGACGTGGGGCTTGATTCAGAACCCTGAGTTCATAGCCTGAGCTGAAATCAAGAGTTGGACACTTAACTGACTGAGTCACCCAGTGCCCATTTGCTTAAAAATTTTCTTTGAAAAAATTTTACTAACAATATATATAGTGATATACTTTAATGTTCTTTAAAGTTTGGAATATATAAAACATGCTTATTTTAAGGAGTACTAATGCCTAATAGAGGCATTTGAGATTTTAGGTAAGTTTTTACCATAGTATAAAATATGCAAGTTCCAAGCCAGTAAAGAATCAAGAATGTAAATTAAATTCTCTAGTACTTACCATACTGTATGGAACTTTATATTTAAAACACACACATACACACACACACACACAGAACAAACGTATAAAAATAAAAAAAGGGAAGTTGTGTTTTTGTTTTTGATTTTTCTAAGAAAGCTGTATTTGGATAATTATTTATATGCCAGTACTCTTTGAAAGATTATAATAATTCATTTGTTTATCTCTTGAAGAAAGTATTATTATTAAATAAAATACAGATGGGCCCCCAGAGGGTCTGAGTAACTAACTCAAGATTCCAGTGGGTAGTATATGAAGCCTGTACTCAACCAAGTGCTTTGACTCTAGTATCTGTACTCTCACAAAGGGTCCCATCTTATCTCTCATTCAGTGTATTAATGGAAGCTTTCTGAGCATGTAAAATGAGTTCAAATAAATTTTAATTAAGGAATTTCTTATAGAATATCTGATTTTCTAGCCTGTAATACACCTAAACAAGAGAAAAAAATCTTATTCAAGAGTTATGATACATAATGCCTTCCTAGATACCAGAATTTTTACAGCAACTCTAAGTTCAGATCCAAGAGATTGAGGTGTATCTGTTTAACATTACCTCTGCTAATTTTATGGACTTATTTCTGTAAAAGCTCATATTTCTAGATTATAGTTTTCACCAACTATAGTTATATAGCTCTAGGCACTTTGTTATTGTTAACTATGATAGTGATATATTCTTCAAATTTGAATAACAGGGGTACCTCAGTGATTCAATTGATTAAACATCTGTCTTTGGCTCAGGTCATGATCCCAGGGTCCTGGAATAGGTCAGGCTCCCTGCTCATCAGGGGGTTACTTTTCCCACTCTCATTTCCCCTGCTTGTGCTTGCTTTCTCTCTCAAATAAATAAGTAATTTTTTTTTAATTTCAACAATAGCTGCTGACAAGTTCCTTATTTTTTTAATTTTTGGTGATTCAAATGTACAGATCTGGAGTAAGAAAGGAATTTCTAGGTTTAACAATTTCTTGGTCAGTTCTTTTTCTTTCAACTTTTAAAAAAATAGCATATAATATATTATTTGTTTTAGGGTTATAGGTCTGAGATTCATCAGTCTTACAATTCACAGTGCTCAACATAGCAAACACCCTCCACAATGTCTATTACCCTATCCCAACCCTATCCCTCCCAAACCCTCCACTCCAGAAACCCTATTTGTTTCCTGAGATTAAGTCTCTTATGGTTTGTTTCCCCCTCTAGTTTTGTCTTGTTTCATTTTTCCTTCCCTTCCCCTATGATCCTCTTTCTTATTTCTTAAATTCCTCCTATCAGTGAGATCATCTGGTAATTGTCTTTTTCTGGTTGCTTTATTTTAGCATAAAAGCATCTAGTTCCATCCACATAATTGCAAATGGCAAGATTTCATTTTTTTGATAGCCACATAATAGCCCATTGTGTGTGTGTGTGTGTGTGTGTGTGTGTGTGTGTGTGTATTCCACTTCTTTATCCATTCATCTGTTGATAGACATCTAGGCTCTTTCCATAGTTTGGCTATTGTAAACATTGCTGCTGCTATAAACATTTGGGTGCACGTGTCCTTTCAGATCACTGTATTTGTATCCCTGGGGTAAATACCCAGTAGCTCAATTGCTGGATCATAGGGTGGCTCTATTTTCAACTTTTTGAGGAACCTCCATACAGTTTTCCAGAGTGGCTGCACCACCTTGCATTCCTACCAACAGTGTAGAAGGGCTGCCCTTTCTTTGCATCCTTGCCAACATTTGTCATTTCCTGACCTGTTAATTTTAGCCATTCTGACTGGTGCGAGGTGGTATCTCAGTGTGGTTTTGATTTGTATTACCCTGAGGCTGAGTGATGTTGAGCACTTTTTCATGTGTCTGTTGGCCATTTGGATGTCTTTGCAGAAATGTCTTTTCATGTCCTCTGCCCATTTCTTGATTGGATTATTTGTTCTTTGGGTGTTGAGTTTGATAAGTTCTTCATAGAGTTTGGATACTAGCCCTTTATCTGATATATCATTTTCAAATATCTCCTCTGATTCTGTCAGTTGTCTTTTGGTTTTGTTGACTGTTTCCTTTGCTGTGCAAAAGCTTTTGATCTTGATGAAGTCCCAATAGTTCATTTTTGCCCTTGCTTCCCTTGCCCTTGGATATGTTTCTAGGAAGAAGTTGCTGTAGCTGAGGTCGAAGGGGTTGCTGCTCATGTTCTGCTCAAGGCTTCTGTTTAACATTGAGGTCTTTCATCCATTTTGAGTCCATTTTTGTGTGTGGTGTAAGGAACTGGTCAAGTTTCATTCTTCTGGATGTGGCTGTCCAATTTTCCCAACACCATTTGTTGAAGAGGCTGTCTTTTTTCCACTGGACATTCTTTCCTTCTTTGTTGAAGATTAGCTGACCACAGAGTTGGGGGTCTATTTCTGGGCTCTCTATTCTGTTCCATTGATCTATTTGTCTCTTTTTGTGCCAGTACCATACTTTCTTGATGATTACACCTCTGTAATAGAGCTTGAAGTCCAGAATTGTGATGTCACTAGCTTCAGTTTTCTTTTTCAACATTCTTCTGGCTATTCGGGCTCTTTTCTGGTTCCATAAAAATTTTATGATTATTTGTTCCATTTCTTTGAAAAAACACTTATGGTATTTGAGAGGGATTGGATTAAATGTGTAGATTGCTCTAGGTAGCATAGACATTTTCACAATGTTTATTCTTCCAATCCATGAACATGAACCGTTTTTCCATTTCTTTGTGTCTTTGTCAATTTCTTACATGAGTATTCTACAGCTTTCTGAGTACAGATTCTTTGCCTCTTTGGTCAGATTTATTTCTAGGTATCTTATGGTTTTGACTGCAATTACAAATGGGATCAACTCCTTAATTTCTCTTTCTTCTATCTTGTAGTTGGTGTATGGAAATGCAACTGATTTCTGTGCATTGGTTTTATATCCTGACACTTCACTGAATTCCTGTATGAGTTCCAGCAGTTTTGGGGTGGAGTCTTTTGGGTTTTCCACATACAGTATCATATCATCTGCAAAGAGTAAGAGTTTGACTTCTTCTTTGCCAAGTGAGATGCCTTTTATTTCTTTTTGTTGTTTGATTGCTGAGGCTAGGACTTCTAGTACTATGTTGAATAGCAGTGGTGATAGTGGACATCCCTGCTGTGTGTTCCTGATCTTAGGGGAAAAGCTCTTGGTTTTTCCAAATTAAAAATGATATTTGCCATGGATTTTTCATAGATGTCTTTTATGATATTGAGCTATGTGACCTCTATCCCCACACTGTGAAGAGTTGTTTTTTTTTTAAGATTTTATTTATTTATTTGACAGAGAGAGATCACAAGTAGGCAGGGAGGCAGGCAGAGAGAGAGAGGAGGAGGAAGCAGGCTCCCTGCCCAGCAGAGAGACCGATGCAGGGCTCGATCCCAGGACCCTGGGATCATGACCTGAGCCGAAGGCAGAGGCTTAACCCACTGAGCCACCCAGGCACCCCTGTGAAGAGTTTTAATCAAGAAAGAATGCTGTACTTTGTCAAATGCTTTTTTTGCTTCTATTGAAAGTATCATATGGTTCTTGTTCTCTCTTTTGGTAATGTATCATATCACATTGTTTTATTTGTGATGTTGAACTAACCTTGCAGCCTAGGAATAAATCCCACTTGGTTGTAGTAAATAATCCTTTAATGTACTGTTGGATCCTATTGGCTAGTATTTTGGTGAGAATTTGTGCATCCATGTTCATCAAGGATATTGGTGTAAAATTCTTTTTGATGGGGTCCTTGTCTGGTTTTGGTATCAAGGTAATAATGCTGGCCTCATAAAATGAGTTTGGAAGTTTTCCATCCATTTCCATTTTTTGGAACAGTTTCAGGAGAATAGGTATTAATTCTTCTTCAAATATTTGGTAGAAATCCCCTGGGAAGTCATCTGGCCCTCTTGTTTGTTGGGAGATTTTTGATGACTGCTTTAATGTCCTTACTGGTTATGGGTCTGTTCAGGTTTTCTGTTTCTTCCTGGTTCAGTTTTGATAGTTTATAAATCTCTAAGAATGCATCTATTTATTCCAGATTGCCTAATTTTCTGGCATATATTTGCTCATAATATGGCCATATAATTGTTTGTATTTCTTTGGTGTTGGTTGTGATCTCTCCTCTTTCAGTCATAATTTTATTAATTTGGATTCTTTCTCTTTTCTCTTTGATAAGTCTGGCCAGGGGGTTGTCAATCTTATTAATTTCTTTCAAAGAACCAGCCCCTATTTTCGTTGATCTATTCTACTATTTTTTGTTTCTTTGTTTGTTTCTATTTCATTGAATTCTGCTCTGATCTTTATTATTTCTCTTCTCCTGCTGGGTTTAGGCTTTCTTTGCTGTTCTTTCTCCAGCTCCTTTTAGGTGTAGGGTTAGGTTGTGTACTTGAGACCTTTCTTGTTTCTTGAGAAAGGCTTGTATAGTTATACACTTTCCTCTTAGGACAGCCTTTGCTGCATCCCAAAGATTTTGAACAATTGTGTTTTCATTTTCATTTGTTTCCATGATTTTTAAATTAATTCTTCTTTAATTTCCTCGTTGACCCATTCATTCTTTAGTAGGATGCTTTTCTGCCTCCATGTATCTGAGTTCTTTCTAACTTCCCCCTTGTGGTTGAGTTCTAGGTTCAAAGCATTATGGTCCAAAAATATGAAGGAATGATCTCAATCTTTTGGTACCAGTTGCAACATGATTTGTGACCCAGGATGTGATTTCTGGAGAATGTTCTATGTGTACTAAAGAAGAATGTGTATTCTGTTGCTTTGGGATGGGATGTTCTCAATATATTTGTGATTTCCATCTGGTCCAGTGTGTTATTTAAAGTCTTTATTACCTTGTTGATCTTTTGCTTAGAAGATCTGTTCATTTCATTGAGGAAGATGTTAAAGTCCCCTACTATTATTTATTACTGTTGATATATTTCTTTGATTTTGTTTTTAATTGGCTTATAAAGCTGGCTGCTCCCAAGTTAGGGGCATAGATTTTAAAATTGTTAGATCTTCTTTATGGATAGACCCTTTAATTATGATATAGTGTCCTTCCTCATCTCTTACTTTAGTCTTTAGTTTGAAAAACCTAATTAGTCTGATATAAGGATTGCCACCTGAGCTTTCTTTTGATGTCCATTAGCATGGTAAATGGTTTTCCACACTTCACTATAGATCTGGAGGTTTTTAGTTTAAAATGAGTCTCTTGCAGACAGCATCTAATGGGTCTTATTTTTCTTTTAATCCAATCTGATATCCTGTGTCTTTCGATTGGGGGCATTTAGTCCATTTACACTCAAGGTAACTATTGAAAAATATGTATTTAGTGCCATTGTATTACCTGTAAGATGACTCTCACTGTATATTGTCTCTGTTCCTTTCTGGTCTGTGTATATGGAACTTACTCATCTTGTATAACTATAACTTATATACTTTGGGGTTTTTTTTAAGATTTTATTTATTTATTTCATAGAGAGAGAGATAACAAGTAGGCAGAGAGGCAGTCAGAGAAGAGGGGAAAGCAGGCTCCCTGCCAAGCAGAGACCCCAATGCGGGGCTCGATCTTAGGACCCTGAGATCATGACCTAGCCGAAGGCAGAGGCTTAACCCACTGAGCCACCTAGGTGCCCCAACTTATTTCCTTTGAACAACTCCCTCTGAGGCCTTTCCCCCCTTTTCCTAGTAACTCATTTAATGTTTACTTCTATTCCTTTGACTTTTTTAGATGCCTCACAAAAAAGAAGCTATGGAGTACTTGTCCTTCTGTAGCTGACTGATTTCATTTGATTTAATGTCTTACAGGTCCATCCATGTTTTGCAAATGGTATGATTTCCTTCTTTTGTAGGGCTGACTAATATTCCATTCTATCTATATGCTACATTTTCTTTATCCATTCATCTGGGTCTTTCCATATCTTAACTATTGTAAATAATGTTGCAATGAACATAGGATTGCAGACATCTGTTCAAGACAGTGATTTTTTTTTTTTTCCATCAGGTATATAGTCAGAAGTAAAATTGCTGGATCATATGGTAGTTCTGTATAGTTCAGAAACCTCTATACTGTTTTCCTCAGTGGCAGTACCACTTTCTATTCCCACCAACAGTGCACAAAGTTCCAATTTCCCCAGAACCTTACAAATACTTGTTAGTTAGCTCTCTCTCTCTATATATATATATATATGTATATATATACACACACATATATACATATATATAATACACACACATACATATACATGTATGTACATATATAATAATAACCATCTTAACAATGGAGGGGTGATATCTTATTATGGTTTTGATCTGCATTTCCCTGATTATTAGTGATGTTGAGCACATTTTCATATATCTGTTGGTCATTTGTATGCTTCTTTGGAGAAATATTCAATATTTTGTCAATTTTTTAATGGGTTATATGTGTGTTTAACTGTTTAATTTTAGGAGTTTCCTATATATTTTGGAAATAACCCCTTATCAGATAAATGTTTTGAAATTTTTTCTTCTTTTTAAGATTTACTTATTTTAGGGGGATGTGTGGGAGGGCAAAGGGAGAGGGAATCTCCAACAAACTTGGGCTCCATGCTGAGGACAAAGCCCAACATGGCAGGGAGTGGGGAGGTGTCCATTCATGACCTTGAGATCATGATCTGAACTGGAACCAAGAGTTGGACGTTTAACTCACTGAGCTAACCAGGTGCCCCTGAAAATTTTTTTCATTTCACAGGTGGTTTTTAAACTCTGTTAATTGTTTCATTTTCTTTGCAAAACCTTTTTTGTTTGTTATAATCCCAGGTAACTATTTTTACCTTGTTACCTGTGCTTTTGGCATGATATCCAATACCAATGTCAGTGGCTTTTCCTCTATGCTTTCTTCGAGGAGTTTTACAGTTTCAAAACTTCCATTTAAATCTTTAGTTTATTTTGAGTTATTTTTTGGTGTATCATGAGAGATAAGGATCTAATATCATTAAGTCTTTTTTTTTTTTTTCTTTTTTCTTCTCCCTGGCTACTTCTCATATCTTTCAATAATGTCTTGTTTGGACTAGCCTGAGTTTTGCTACTAGAGTTTTTCAGTTTGTTTTGTTTTCTTATTATTTTACTTAGTGTTCAGTCTGATTCTGTCAGTTATAAATGTTTTCATTATTTTTCAGAAGAGAAAAACTATGTAATATGGTGAAATTTGATCATTAATGTAATATAGATATTATGAATATACACTGTTTAGAATATAATAAAGGCTAAAAGAAAGAAGTAGTACATTCTAAAGTGGTAGGATTGTAGCAGGGAAACTTTATTAAAGCCCAACATGTTTTTCTCCGTCTACAAGAAAAATACTTTTCAGATGGACACTGGAGGAAAATTGATGCAATGGAGAGAGCAGTAGAAACAATGAAAAAGATGTGAAATCATAGGAATATTAATTCAAAAAGTGTTTGAGAGTGGTATGCAGGAGGAGAACAGCACTGTGAGATAAATTAATTAAATTACTCTTGAGAAGAAAGTGAAGTCATGCCATGCTCTACAAAAGGGGATATGAAAAGAAAAAGGCTTTGGGGGGCTCCCAGGTGTCTCAGTCTCCTGAGCATTTCTCTCTTGCTCCAAAATAAATACACCTAAAAGAAGAGAGCAAGCAAGCAAGCAATCAAGCAGCTTTGGGGAAGAACTTGATACAGTTAATATCAGCATGTTGAAATATATATACATGTTGCACATCTATCAGAAAATCCAGCAAAGAGGCTTGAGTGATGAAAAGAAATTTGGGAGATATCACATGTTTGCAAGTTAAAGCCTTCAGATTAGATGAATTTCCTGAAGAAAATACAAAGAGGAGGGGTGCCTGGGTGGCTCAGTGGGTTAAAGCCTCTGCTTTTGGCTCAGGTCATGATCCCAGGGTCCTGGGATCAAGCCCCACATCAGGCTCTCTGCTCAACAGCGAACCTCCTTCCCCCACCTCTCTGCCTGCCTCTCTGCCCTCTTGTGATCTCTGTCAAATAAATAAAATCTTAAAAAAAAAAGAAAAAGAAAATGCAAAGAGGTGAGAAGATGATCAGATGTTGAGGATACTCAAAATTAAAGAATAGTCTGAAACAAATTTTACACAAGTCATCTGGGAAAGGAAAGTCAGAGAGATAAAAGAAGAACCAGAAAAGAGTATGGAGGAAAATGGAATCCAAGAGAGAGTTTTTAAGGTAAACAACAACAACAATAAAAAACATGTTTAATAATGTTCTATTTTTGCAAGGAAAAAAATGAAGAAAAGCACTTATTTATTTAGCAGCATAGATGACCATGGTAATATTTTTTTTTCAATTTTTATTTTTTTATAAACATATTTTTATCCCCAGGGGTACATGTCTGTGAATCGCCAGGTTTACACACTTCACAGCACTAACCATAGCACATACCCTCCCCAATGTCCATTACCCCACCCACCTTTCCCGACCCCCTCGCCCCAGCAACCCTCAGTTTGTTTTGTGAGATTAAGAGTCACTTATGGTTTGTCTCCCTCCCAATCCCATCTTGTTTCTTTTCTTCTTTTTCTACCCCCCTAGTTCCCCATGTTGCATCTCCACTTCCTCATATCAGGGATATCATATGATAGTTGTCTTTCTCTGATTGACTTATTTCACTAAGCATGATACCCTCTAG